>WBNM01006975.1:425788-633065 GCA_013399055.1 Ramphastos sulfuratus
TTGAAAGAAAAAAAAAAAAAAAAAAAAAAAAAAAAAAAAGCATCACTAACACTCAGGAGATTTTTAGAACAGGACAGCTTGTTCCTGCTGCAAGATGTGGGAACACTAAATGAGCTCAATAATTTCAGTCTCTAAACCTGTCGTTACCTGCCCTGCTGCTGATAGTGCTGTTATCTTGTTACTTCTGCATGCGTACTTCCTTCAAGGATTTTGGTGTTATAGCTCTGAAAGGATATCTGCTTTGTTTAAACATCAGGAGACTAAAAAGCTAAACTGAAACAAAAAAAACCCCAAAACTCCAGACAGACAGTGAGCTGTAAAGAACCATACATTTCAATGAGTGGAGGACACATACTCCATGTAGACCTGAGTTTAGTTACAGAGCAGCTAAGAAGAGCATTAGATGCACTGAGAATGTATCATTTACCAGCCATTGAGGCTTTGTTAATATTCCCCTTTAACAGATTTTTTTTTTTTCCCCTACTGGCTGATTAGCTAATTGAAGTTGTAGGCTGTTTCCTTTCAATCAGAACTGTGAGTGTGTACCAGGTGCCAAGCATCATGACATGCAGAAAGGTAGATGAGCTCAGGGAGATGCAGAGGTTCAGAAAAGGCTCAGCCCTACCAGATAACCCTACTGTCACCTGGCTAACACATTGGGTTTGGCTGTTCATCCTGTCCTGGCATGAGGTTTCCTATGCTTCACTGTGAAAACAACCTATATACCACAGAAAATCAGTACAGCCTTGGGCATGACGGTCAGGAAAACAAATATACCACTGGAAAATTTGCACTGGCTTCATGCAAGCATGGTTGAGTTAGATGAGAGGAACCACAACCTCCAGATTAGCATCCCTTGGAGGAAACTCATCTCTAATGTGCTTTTGTTGGGTGTGCTTGCATGTGAGCAGAGAGCTGAGCCTGATCCAGCTGGGCACAGCTTCTTCTATCCTGAAAATCCTTACTGACATCTTCACCTGGAGCTGTTCACAGCATTAGTAACAGAAAAATGGGGTTTCATTGCTAGTCAATAAAGAACTCTTTCACAATTCATCATAGAGCAAAATCAGCACCAAAGTATTGTTTCACGTGGCTGTATGGCACTGCTTCTGTATAAGAGAAGGAAAAAATTCTGGAACCAACTGAATCAATGCTCTTTTTGTCATGCTACCAAGCAAGTAAAGTGGGTACCTCCTAAATAAAATGAGACAAATCTTTAGTCTGAAAGATGATTAGAAGGTGTTTGGTTAAGATTTAAATGTATGTGGTACACGTTTCAAATTCCATGTTCTCGATGAGGAATTTTATGTCTTAGTTCTAAAGGTTTATAGTGAAAGAAATAATAGCATCTCCAAAGTGCATTTAGCTGACTTAATACAACTGGGGCATGGTCTGTAACAGGGTAAGTTGAGGTAAAAAAATTCCCATTCCTCATCTAAAATAACTTGGAATTGTTGTTTAAATAGAAATTTGCTGAGTTAGCAATTAAACCAATTTGAATTGAAAGAGGCAACATAGTATAGGATAGAGATACTTTTGATCCACTGGTAAGGTAACCAAAGTACTAGAGATCAGAGAGGAGATGATCAAGGCAAGGCAATCTATGTCTTCCAAGTGTAAGGGTAAACTGCAAATGCTTTGCAGTGGGACATAGAAGCCTTTAAATATTTAACTATGGTAGTTTTAGATGCAGATTGGGCTTCATTTTCTTGGCACCACAGATTTTTTTTTTTTTTTCCCATTTCAAGGCTAGAAAACCTCCTGGAATCTTACCAATAGCCATGAAAGATTTAAAAATTGAGTAACTGTGGTGAGAATGTGCATAGCTGATAAACAGGAAGAAAACATTTGGACATTATTGCAGTCAGTCCTAGTGTTTCACAAATTTCTTTATCTAAAATTATGGCAATTGGAAAGCCTAAGCTAACATTAAAATGTGTAACAAAGTGTTCAAATACACTTTTTTTTTTTTTTCCCCCCCAATATTCAGTGGTAGTAATACTTCTTTTTGCCCAGTAGAGCTCACAAGGTTAGTTTGCTTACAACCAGAGGGATCCAAAAAGAAATAAAGCCAAGATGCTAAGTGTATTTCTAAAAGATTTTTTTCCTTTCCTCTAAAGTGTGCGTCATTCCAAAAACATGTCTGAGTGGTTGGATTTTGGGTGAGGAACAAAATCACAGGAAAAGTGTCAAATACAGCTTTACACTAAAATATTTCCTAGTCTATTTTATATTTAACATGGATATTTACACACAGAGACGTTTAGTATATACAAGAGGCAAGGTGGGGAACTTATGTTCTGGATTTGCTAAAGAGGAACTAGCAAAGCCACAGGTAAACTGGGTAAGACATTTAGGTCAAACTGGGTCATCAGGCTGGCTAAATTCTGAGCTGGCATCACACCAGTGTGAGACTTCTGTTACAAAAGCTTCTACATTAATTGGACAGATATACTTAATTTTCTGTGCTTATTCAGTTCATCAATTTTTCTGATTTTTAATCAAGACATCGGACACAGGCGATGCAACCGCTCCCTCCTCCATCCCTGTAGGTCTCCTGCTTTGATTGCATCTATCAAAACACAAAACTGTTTCTTGCTTTCAGGCAGAGCCTATGTATCCCACAGGGATCAATTCACCCTCTTTTCTGAAGGTTGGTAAGTTTGTGATGAGGCTCTGTGCGTGTGACATGCCCCTGTAAATCCTTGTGCTTCACCTTCGGCGAGGCATGCTTTGCAGATCCGTATCTATCCATCAGAGCACTCAAAACCTACCTTCATCCCCTGCCCTGGGAAGAGTTCTGGTCTCATTGACAGCTCCCTGGTTCCTGACTTGCTTGGGATGCTGAGCAATTCTTGCTACCAAAAGTTTCCATGAGTGCAGATTTCCTCCTTATTCAATTAACTCGGTGGGCAACTTGTGACTGCAGGAATTTTGGCAAGAGAATTAGGAGCCAACATAAGAAAGACCATAGGAAATAGATTATGAGGGCTAATCTAAAGTGACACTAAAGGTTTTACATGGCTATGACTAAAGAGGAGCTTGTAAACAGTGGTTTTGATAGCCTTTTCTGAGGTTTATGAATGACATTTCCTCCCCTTCACCTTACTGAAGATTTGCTATGCTACATTTTCCAAGAAATCTTGCAGGACACAAAGACAGCTATACCCTATTCATCCCCTCTGCATGCAGAAAAAACGTGGTTTTGAACTTTGAGAAGTTTTCCATTTGGGGAAGTAGAAATTTCTCCACTAAGAACCAATTAATCATCGCATGCTGTGAGGCACCTCCAATATACAGATTTAGCGAGACAGGCCTTCCTGGTTTAGTTTTTTCCACCTTTGAATAAGTACTCCTTGACACATAAAAATCAAATGTAAACAGCACTAGGACCAAACCCCATGTTCTTGGAACTGCACCTAATTTAGAACTGTAAGAACTTGGGAATGTTTATATTTCATCCCTGAAGTCTTCATCTGTTTATATCTAAACTGCAATCTGAACTTAGACACAACTACAAGGCACAGTGAAACAGGAGAGCGTTCCCTTGAGCCATAGTCCTGGAAATCCACCATCTTTTTTCTTCATTAATATCTAATCCCCATTTAGTAAGAATTTAGCTACTTTTATCCTGATGTGAAACTTCAGGGCTGCCTATTTCGCTCTGCTGCCTGCTGCTTCTAAATACAGCAGTGCTGGTGGCGGAGGTGGTGATTGTGAGTCATAAACACTCTGTCATTGTAACATGTCAGATTTGTCCAAAAGAAACACATTTTTATATCTTAGATTATTTTATTATTAGTTTAAGAAGGTTCGTTTAGCTCCTAGCAAAGCCATGAGGAAGAATTATGCACTTAAGCAGTTCTATCTCTGATGTGTAATGCCTTGCAGTCATTTAACATGCTGAGACAAACAAGAGAATCCCCAGAGTGCTCATCTACTACGGGACTTATTTTATACTGCATCAATAATGTAAATTGAGATGTGAAGATAGCTCCTTGTTTTTGTAAGGTATGATTACACTAGTGCAGACAACATCCACTCAGCTTCGCTGGAAACACTGAAGTCAGCTCCCTGATAAAAACCTGGCCCATTCTTTACCTTAATAGAAGAAAAAAAAAATTATACTATCAACAGGAAACTGTTGGGAGCAGACTGGCTTTGTAAGATCAGTTGGTTGTTGCAACGTTTTCCAAGCACCAGGTGAAGTGTTGAAAAGTCCAATGCAGAGGGGTAGTATATCCTGGAAAAAAACCCTACTGATACTATGTTTTTTTTCCCCTCAGTAAACTACACTGGCCTGCAATAATTGCTGTGGTGAATGCTGATCTGTATAGCTAAACCTCATACAAATTTATTCAGTTGGATTTTTTTGTGTCTATGAGGATTCAGCCATTAAAGACTTGCATCATCTACCTTGATGCTTTTTGGTGGAAAATGGAAGTCATCAAGAAATTCACTTTTTCTCAGTTTGACCTTCCATCTGCCCTAGTAAGGCATGCAGCATTACGTCTAGTTAACATACTGGTGTCGTGCCCGTGTCTACTATTGTACAATACATAGAACAAACATAAAAGACATCAATCAAAATCCTCAAAATGTCTTTTTCTGCCAAGATGCATAAACGTTTCCTATCTCCCATCAAATTATTTTAATTACAGCTGCTGAGCTTCATAATTATTTTTAGCCAGGCTGGCTTTTCTGTGGTTATTGAACATACAATATGCAATATATTGCCTTTATACATCCGATTGGATTTTGTTATAGCAGAGCGACTCCTGTAGTTGAGATGGAAACTGGGTTTCTCATTTTATGAAACCATTTGAACTCCTTGGAAATTTTCCATCTTTAGTATCTTTCTAACATGTAGTTTGAGGAGGGAAAGGCAGAGAGATAAAGGAAAATTTTGTATGCTTTCTCAGGTTGTTTCCTCCTGTAGATTTCCTTATTTTCCCCAAGATGTTTGTACTGATGAGGGCTTTTTAATAAAAGTCCTAGAGGTCCAAAACAAACAAACCTGAAACATGATATGGACAGATTCTTACTGACAGGAAAAGCCAAATCACATTTTTTTCATGTTTTTTTTATAATCTAACATCACAGAACCAGAACTTTTATCTGTTCATGATCTTTGTTTTCAGCTACGCATCCTTAACTTTGCTTCAATTTAGGGTCTCTCCCTGCAGGCAATAAAACATAAGGTAATTACTGAAAGAAATAAAGTAAGCTTGGCTTCAGCTGAGTAAAAACAATTGGGTTTCAAATATATACCAGCAAGAAGCCTGCATGTTTGAGTGCTACAAAAACACACGCCGTTTATAACACAACAACAGCGATACTCTTCTGAAAGACACTGCTAAATGTGCAAGTCACTTAACCAGGAAGAATTTGTACTGCATTTCTGAAAGCAAAATTACAATAGCTGACAAAACATGAAAGTTTCATCATGGTGGATTAGAATGCACACAAGGAATTCAAAGGAATTTATCGTTGCTCAACACTTCAGCTCGCGCTCTTTAACGTGTCTTTGGGGAGCAGATTTGTCTCTGCACTCTATAGAAAACCCATGCACATAAAAAAGGTTAGATTACAGAAAGTGAGTAAATAACTTAACAAACAGCTAGGCAGGCTGTACAGTCAGATCAGCAAATATGCATTGCTCCTACACAACTGATCCCCAGTGAAAATGTGTCTTTCTCTACCTATAAACCAGCTATGTCTTTGGCCAGGAATTTCTACAACATGAAGGGATTGGAAGCTGATTTTAAGATTCCTTGTTCCTCCTTGATTGTCATGGACCATGCTTGAGCAAGTTTCTTTACAGACTGCTTGGAGGTATAAAACTTGACGCCATCTTCAGGCCACAAAGATGCTCAGAGGGCTGGAGCAGCTCTCCTATGAGGCTACAAGAGTTGGGGCTTTTCAGCCTGGAGAAGAGGAGGCTTTGAGGAGACCTTGTAGTAGCCTTCCAGTATCTGAAGGGGGCTACAGGAGGGCCGGGGAGGGACTATTTACAAGGTCTTGTAATGACAGGACAAGGGGCAATGGGTTAAAACTGGCAGAGGGAAGATTTAGACTGGATGTTAGGAGGGAGTTCTTTACAGTGAGGGTGGTGAGACACTGGCACAGGTTGCCCAGGGAGGTTGTGGCTGCTCCCTCTCTGGAGGTGTTCAAATGTGAGGTGTCCCTGCCTATGGCAGGGAGTTGGAACTGGATGAGCTTTGAGGTCCCTTCCAACCTAAACCATTCTATGGTTCTATGATCTCTCCCTGTCAGCTAAGAAATTCTGTCAGCACTTAAGATCTCCAAGGATCTGTCAAAAAAGGGACAACAAAAATACGCAGCTGATATTTCTTACACATAAAATGTTTATAAGCAACAAGGAAAAAAATGTCCTATTGGCTGAAAGGAGTCACAGTGCTCTTTAGTTTTGGATAGGATCAAGAAAATAATTTAGCAACCTTAATTTATTATTAAGAATGTAGACACAAGAGAGAAAAGGGAGGACATTCAGTTCTCAGTCAAATAAATACTAATCAGAAGTACAGCATGAAAATCCTCACGGTAGCTACAGTATCACAGGACACAAACAAACTTAGGCAAACAATCTGAATGAACTGTGCTCCTTCTTGTTGGAGATTGCCCCTTAGTAGTAGCTTACAACTAGCTCAGAGACCACTATACTCCATACTGCAGTGTAAGTGTGCTGTTGGTCAGTAGAATGTTAGTGTCAGTAGTTTTATTAGTCCAAAACATTTTGATTAATAAACCAGGGGGGGAAAAAAAGGAAAAAATAAACCATGACAGCATTTTGTGCAGGC
This sequence comes from Ramphastos sulfuratus, assembly GCA_013399055.1. NCBI lineage: Eukaryota > Metazoa > Chordata > Aves > Piciformes > Ramphastidae > Ramphastos > Ramphastos sulfuratus. The sequence goes on from WBNM01006975.1 coordinate 432,610, forward strand.
TTTTAGGGAATGGTTCTTGGCCTTGTACTATGTAACATCAGCTCACATTGGAAGAAAACCAATTACTGCTGCAAAGCTCAGAAGTGAAACAAAGTTTTGGAAAAGTAAATAAATTTGTTACTGAAATTGAAAGAGATTGACCCTAAGCTGTCTGAAGGCAAAAATCTGAGTTAGAGATGTGACTTTATATGAAGTCACACATCGAGTAATTACAACACAAAGATCATACTCTTTTAATGTGGGACTCTTGAGCTCTGAGGAAGACATGGACTACATAGCTGTTACAGGGTCCTTCCAACCCAAAACATTCTATGACCCATTCAATGTAATATCAGCTATGAACTAAAGAACAAACTCATCCTAAGATGCTGAAATAGGAATACACAAGCAGGGGCTCTTTGCACTGTGATATTTCAACCTGCTGTTAACCTCTGTGAGAATATTGAGTTGAGTTCTGGATCCACACTTTCAGATGCACATTGAAAAATTAGACAATTAGGATAGAAAGACATAGGGAACATTAAAGAAATTAAAAATATATATACTGTATCATGGAAAAGCTCTTTTAGCCTAACTCTGAAGGGATCACAGAGCAGCTTTATCACAGCCCGTAGGAATTAGACAAACGCTCTGAAAGGAAGAAGCTGGAATGTTCTCTGACAGTCAGACCACTCATCAGCCTCATCTCTGGTTGTGGTGGATTCTCTGCCATTAAAAGCTTTTAAACTGTGATTTCAAAACTAAAATACCTTTAAAAATTTGCCCCTATTTCTGGTCTTCTAAGGATCAGGTCACACAGGTGCTCACTATAGATAGTCATGATGGCCCCCTCTGCTCTTACTTGTGATTTACTGTCCTGTGTCTCCAATTCTCACTGATGTTCCTGAGCACATTTGACTTACAAAGAATCCCATTTGACTTACAAAGAATCCCATTAAAAAACCATGAGCTATAGCAGCAACAAACATGTGTAACCAGGATGGGTAATTGCTCCCAGAATCAGTAGATGTTACATGGTGGCATTATTCTGTGGTCAGTCTTATCTTTTTGCACATGGACATCCTGTTCTTCCTGTTCCACTCTTACTGGTGTGCAAGTAGGGGCCAGCTTCACTGCCCAGGATATCTTTGCACTAAGGAAGATCTCAAAGGTTTCCTAAGTAAAAGAATTCCTGCTTTGATCCCAAACTCTCCTGCCTCAGGGAGAGTATAGTACGTGCCATCTCTGGGATGGATCCCTGCACATCCTCCCATCCACCTCTCGGGAGAGCAAACAAATGAGGATGTGGCCCCATGTCCTAATAGGTTGATGACAGGACAAGGGGCAATGGGTGGAAGCTGTGGCATAGGAAATTTCATTTAAGGAAATTTTTTCACTGTGAGGGTGACAGAACACTGGAATAGGCTGCCCAGGGGAGTTGTGGAATCTCCCTCTCTGGAGATATTAAAAATCCACCTGTATGTGTTCCTGTGTGATCTTCTATAGGTGATCCTGCTCTGGCAGGGGGGTTGGATTAGATGATCCCTTTCAGCCCCTGACATTCTCTGATTGCCTCTACGACTTTTAATCATCTTACCTATAAAAATTGCTGTGTAAGCTTTTTTTTGTTTCCTGGCTAGTTCTGTATTAATACATTATCTCCCTGCAACTCATGACTACTTCCAGCTGGTGCCAGAGAAATAGAAAACTGTTTAGATGCTTTCTCCTGCTCCTGTGGCAAAAAGCAAACTGAAAAAAAGAAAAAGGAGAAAGCACCTTACAGAGGATTGAAAACAGGTACCTTTTATTAGTGGAGCTGATAGTGCCATACAGCTTCCTGTTCTCCTTTAATTGGGCTACATATTGATTCGGTTGTGGCGATGAGAATAGATGAACGTTCCTTAATTACATTTTAAATTCAACTTTCTGAAGCTGAAGGTGCTTTTTTGAAAACCACATCTAGCTGCCAGCCCCACCGCAACATGGGCTGGCTTAAAGTTGCGCTAATGCGGAGCGGTTATGCCCAGCGCTGAACTGGTGCAGAGCCTTCATTAAAATAGAAAAGCAGCTCTATAATGATATTTACATGACATTCAAAGTGCTCTTTGTTCTTACAATAAAACACATTCCAGATAATTCCACACTACCAACCATAGTTCCCATTATTCAATTTTGCAATTTTTCTTGTGCAAGCAAAGTTGTTGTTTTTTGGTTTTTTTCTGTAACATGTCCACTAATTATTACTTTTGTAAGGAAAGGTTCAGAAGTATTTAGACTCCTAGGAGAGTGAAGACAAATGCATTATAGAAATAATGCATTTAGCCTCCAGGAGTAACCCTCAGCTCACTTATAAAAGCTCTTGCCAGTCAAATCTACAGAACACAATTTGATTCAACTCTAGGGGAGGAAAGAGAAACACTTGCCTGCCTCCAAAGTTCAAGCAAAGATGCTTGAATTGCAGCTGCCAAGATGGGAGGTGGCAGAAAATGGAGGATTTGAATCTAGGGGGAGAATAAGTAAAAAAAATATTTATACATTCTGTCGTTCAGCTCTAATTGCTTCAAAGATTATTTATTTTTCATTTTTTTTGGAAAATAGCTTGCAGCTTCTTAACATATTTTTCAAAGAAGGAGCTGGAAGGCATAATAAAAGCAAGCAGGGATATGCTTTCCGAATAGACTGAAATAATTAATGTGAGAATGCTTCCGCTTGAGCATTTTTTATGAAGAAAAAATACATTATTTTTGCTTTTAAATTGGAGATAATTTGTTACACGGAAGTGGTGGTTTCTTTAATCTTGAAATAATGCTAATTACAATGGTATTTGGAATCTCAATTTTTGCAAAGCTATTCCCTTGTTTGCTACTAACATAACGAAGCTCCTTAAAGACTTCAGAGGCTTCTGGCACAGTTACATTTTGTTTGCCCCCTTGTCCCTCCTTGGTCTCCCAGTCCCAGACTTCATTACTCTGCTGTGTGACTGTGTGTAGACTTCACCCACTCTAACTCACAGCCACTCCTCAAGCAATTAGCTAGAACATCCATGGTCTAAACATCACTATCTTATGCTTCCTTCATCAGCACTATTTCCAGAGAGTGACCAAAGCTTATGGTTACTGCTAAGCCTAAAGATGCAGCAATGTCTCCCCACACTATGCCACAGAGCATTTTAAGGGAGGAGGTAGGAAGGTTTTGTCCATTTATTTTCCACTGAAAAGCAGCTTTTACACGTTTTATTTTTGTGGACTGTCGGACTGCCAGGGAGCTTAGTCATGAAGCTGCAGCAGGCACCTGCACAAACACAGACAAAATGTAAACCCAGTCTCTGTCCTAAGAAGGTTACAGCCCAAGTGCATCTCTGATCAGGGACATGGAAGTACCTGAGCAGTCCCTTAGCATCCCTTTGCTTACAAATCAAGGCCAGTTTGATTTAGCACAGAGAGGGGTCTTAGGGCTCAAGGTGCTGCCCACTCCTTCTCCATCACACTGAGCAGCACAGGGCTCTTCCCAGAGGCACTTGCCTGCTGCGGGGCCGCACGGCAGGAATTCAGTGGGTGTGTTTACCTTCTGGAAAGCAAACGCGGACACTGTTTCCGCAGCCACAGAGTTTCATTTGGCAGAGGACCTGGTGCTTATCCACCGGGCAAGCCTGACACTCCCTCTTCTCCAATCAGGGCTGTGTACACAAACAGAAACAACACACTGCAGGTACATGTACATGCCGTGTTCCTTTCTCCAGGCATCTTTCATTATTCAGCATGTTTTCACTCCTGAACAACAAATTGTTAGTGGTGTAACAAGACAGGAACACGTGTTTGGGTGTGCTGTGCTACCTGCAATGCCTGGCACTTGCTCTACTGAGCTGAAGTTCCCTGGTCTGGCAGGGTCACAGCAGCAGCTAAGTCAGCAACATGGCTTATGGTGGTATTGGAAAAGGGCAGATGAGAAAGTTTGCATTTGTCAAGGCTAAAAGAGGAGACAAAGATGATGAGAGGCCATATTATTGTATTATTCTGTGGGGCAATATTCCCTCTCCCCATAAAATGCAAATATAGTCTGGAATGGGGAGCCAGGTGAGGTCCCAGGTACAAATGACTTCCAGGTTCTAAACCTGAGTTACCAGCAGGCTGACACCATTATTCAATGTGATCAAAGGAAAAGCAGAGGCAATTGATTATAATGAGATTTTTTTTTTTTTTTAAAGCTATGCTGATCTTTGTGGTGAGCAAAACATCTGCAATGATACATCAGGAAAGCAGGCCAAACTTATTTTGAAGAGTGTTAGCTTGATCTGATGGAGGAAGATGGCTAGACCTTTGAATCATCAGCACAGAGGTAGTAGTTAAATTTGTGTTTCCAGATGAAAGTGGATAAGGCCAAGCCTCTTAAAGAAAATCAGAAATAGATTTGAGAGATGAACCAGCAGAAAACTGAGCCATAAGACCAAGCAACAAGTTTTAAGATAGATGTGGATGAAGGGTATTCACCGTTCAAATCAAGAGAGTCACAGAGTTCTAAGGAGGTCACCTGGTGCATCCTTCTGCCTTTTGGCAGGATAAGTTATCCTCCTGTCTTCCCTTTCAGAAGTCTGTCTGCCCTGCTCTGGAAGGCCTCCAACAGTGGAGATCCCTCAACCTCTGCAGGCAGTCTACCTTAGTGCTTTATTATCCTGATTGTTATGAAAGTTTCCTGATGTCTAACCGGAATTCTTCACTGTAATTTAAGCCCATTATGTCATGTCCTTTCTATTATGCACAGATTGTTTCTGTCTTCCCTGCTGCTGTTTCTTCTGTAATTACTTTCATGTCCCCTCTCAAGTGCTTATTATTTAGGCTAAACAACTTCGTTCACCCAATCAGTCCTGCTAGTTCCTGGTTTCTGGACTTTGTATTCAGGCTCCTCTCCAAACCAGCCACATCTTTTTTTGAAATAAGGAGCCTAATCTAGGAAGAAGTGCTCCATCTGGGGTCTGCAGCAGTGTTGAGAGAGGGATTAGTTCCCACGTCTCACAGGTGATAGGTCTGTTTGAACACTGCAACTCAGCAACTACCTTTATCATAGCAGGATGCCACTGCTGACTCCTGGCCAGAGATGACCCCAAATAAATAATTTTCTCCTCTGTGTAATTGGGTAGCTTGTTATGCTTAAATACTGACAATTTGCACCCATTTCTGTGCTCAGCTGCATCCTGGGCAGTAGTCTGCTCAGAAAGATCATTTAGCTGAGAATGCAGTGCATCTGTCCTCTGTATTTTTTACACATTGATTCTTGATATTGCTCCTTTGGAGAAAATTATAAAAAGCTATCTCTCTAAAATCAAATTATTTCCCCATCAGACTTTAATGCTTATTGCATCTGGGCTCAAAAAAGAAGTTTAAAATTTCTGTTATTTACAGACTTCTGGAGTCAATGAAAGACTCAGAATGACATTTTGTAAATAATATTTCCCTTTTTCTTCTGCAAAATTCTCTCCTTTTCTTTTTGTTTTTTTAATAGGATGTTCCTCTATTCTAGATATTTATATTTGTTTAAAGAGCTAAACCTCTGTGGTTTGCATCTATCAGTCCCCACAAAAACATTTTCCATGACCAGAAGTGAGTATTCATGTGTGTTTCTTATATAAATATCCCTTTCACAAAACATCTGCAGAGAAGTGTAGTTTTCCTACTCGTGCAATGGCCCAGCATGATTTTATGTCTTCCCCAAACCACTTGTCCCATCAGACCCTCAGAACAGCAGCCTACTCTATTGGAGCAAAACAGCCTGCATTTGCAATTTCTCCTTTTCTCCTAAGCTATTAGCTCTAGAAGTCTACTTCTGTTGGCAACTCTTAACTGCAATGTAATAATTTACTAGCTACCAGCACCCCAGCATGCCTGTGATGGTGTAGCAGCACAATCATTAGTTTCTATTCTGCAGTGGCAGGATGTGACAGGGAGTCTACGATTTCGGATGATTCTGGTGTCAACTAACTGTGACACTCCATCAAACCCTGCATCCTTAATGTCATGGAGAGTTACATCCTTTCATGGGTGATAAACCATGGGCATTCTGACAACCCCAGTTTAAGTGTCCTCGTTGGCCTCGCTAGGCTCATGTCACTTCATTGTTTTATAACTTAAATTGTCTCATATTGAAAATGAGGATTCAATTTGAGATTTTATTGTTAACCTTTAAGGGCCTTGGAGCTCAACATCTACTCAAGAGGTAAGTGAAGTTTATGCTCCAATTCTTAATCTACCTTCAGTTCCAGATTTCTGCACACGTACCCCATTGCTTCCCAATAGCTGTCTGAAAACTTCTCAGGTTTTAGTGCCAAAAAAAAGAAGGAAATGGGGATATTCGGCTGTTTCCAGGCATGTTTTAAAGTTAGGTTCTTTTTTCTTCTGTTTGTTTGAAACTTGCCACTTATTTCACCTTAAAATTTTATGTTAGAGCTGGAAAGAATTGTTCTTCTTGCCCAGCCTCCTCTTTGAGGAAAACGCTGCTAAAAAACACAAAAATTCAATGAAGCTTCCAAAGGGCAAATGCTAACTTTTAAATTGAAAATACTTAAAATTTTTAGTTTATAACAGGAATCTTATATGTTCTTTGACTGGTCATTTTGTCTTTTATTAAAACCCATTATCATCACAGAAAGCATGCTCTTTGTGAAAAGAAAAAAAAAAAACCCAAAAAAAACCCCCACATTTCAGTAGTCAAACCTTCCAATTTTCCCTAAGGAAATATTTCAAGGGAAAACTTTTTACATGCCCTACTTAGTGCCAAATCTTCCCATTTAAACACCTCCACAAGTGGCCAAAGTTTCAAAAGGGATGCTCTTCCTCTTAGGCACCCGAAGGAAGCATTTGAATTCTGAGCAGCTTTTGAAACATCAGGCCACCTTGTTTGAGGTGTGTAAGAGAAAGAAGTGCCTTTTGCGAGAAGTTCCAACTACGGGTCCTTAAGAACTTTTGAAGAATTCCCCTTTAAGAAGAGGAAGATTAGATCAAGGTGTGAATATTCCAGACAAATACAGATATAACTCTGCAATTCATCTCTGTTACATGTGTTTATAGGCTATTACAGCTTCCTGTATCTTTGTGTTTTCAGTGCAAGTACTTTACACATGGGCTTGAATGGATTGCAAATAAGCGATCTTCAGAGTGACATGAAGATTATTGCTGTTGAGAAAGACCTTGTTTTTGTTGCACTGAAACACACCTAATTTCTGTTTGTGCAGTTGAGATTTCTTCAGGCCAGGGCTGACATCCAGCCTGCCATTAGGTACGGAAAGAGGTCCATTGTGCTCCAAACTGGCAGAGAGCTTGCAAAAACTAAGCTTAAAGAGAGGTGGATCCACGCCAATCCCACCATCAGCTCTCAGATCTACTCCCCTGTTCTTTCCCTGGAACAAGTAACCTTTTGCCCTTCCATTTTGTAAGGCATAAAGTAACTTCTTAATTAGGATTATTTTTTTTCCCCTGCTGGAAAATGTATTAACAAAGATTAGTCTCAAAGCATAAAAGTGCTTCCTCTTTATCTGGCACAACGCTGCTACAGAACAACCAAGAGGTTCACAGACCTCTAAATCAAGATGCTGCACAGTATTTGCAGTAGTAGCTCAGAAAACACCATTAAACTGAGGACTTTAAATAGACACTTCCTTCTCTCTTCATATCACCCCTCCCTGTTTTAACTCTGCTGTATGATCCCTCAAACTACTATTTTTCTTAAAGTTACCAGGTCTGGTTACTTCTCTATAAACCAACCTGTTTGCAGTGCAAGAGGTTCCACCTCAGCACAAGGGGGAACTATCTTAACTGTAAGGGTCACAGAACACTGGAACAGACTCCCCAGAGAGGGTGTGGAGTCTCCTTCTCTGGAGACTTTCAAGGCCTTTCTGGATGTGTTCCTCTGTAACCTGAGCTAGATTGTACGGTCCTGCTCTGGCAGGGAGGGTGGACTCAATGATCTCTTTAGGTTCCTTCCAGCCCCTAACATCCTGTGATCCTATTACTGAGAATGGTGTTTTGGATGCTCTTCATGGGATGCTAAGAAAATATTAAACTCGAGGAAGGTCTCCTTCCATTTCCACAAGGCACTGCAAGCAAGTCAACAAAACCTCATTGTCAATAACATCAAGGACTGTTGACAGATCTAATAAAATCAACATAGATTTATTTTCTGTGCCCATTTGCCAAGTAGAGATCGGCAAGAGATAACTACCCTCTTATTAAACACACATCTAAAGCCAACACAGTAGGGATGAAGGATGCTTGTGAAAGACATAAACAGCCTCCTTCTGCTTGCATCATCCCAAAGAAACTACAGAGATTAAAAAAATCCTGTCAATACAGGGGCTACAGTCACCCACTGTGAACAAACTCATGAATTACAAAGAACTGGCCATAGCGTCAACAAACCAGAAGATTTTATCATCACAGTGTTTTGCTGACTCCTCTCTGCTGTGAACTCTTGTCACACCAATCACGCTGAAGGCAATAGCATCAAACAGAAAATGCAGCAAGGACACATGTGAACCCGGAGGGGGTGGGGGAGGTGGGGTGGGATTTTCCCATACATCCCGCCCATGAAGACAAAGAAGCTGGGTTTGTGTCGCACATCAGAAGGGTGATCTGATAAAGCACTTTGCTAAAAGCCCTTCTGGAAAGATAAGCCCATCTGCTCTAGGAACAATACGCAAGGAAAAACAAGCCCAAACACCAAACAAACAACAGCTCCTCACACAGCACAGTGCAAGAGTGAGGAGCTTAACAGACTCTGGATATGTTGAGTTTGATTACCAGAAAGGTTTGCCATATATATATATACACACACACATATTTATACACATATACACACACACACATACACATATATATATATATACACATACACATATACAGGACCCCATTCATATAATTATTTTCAGATGGTCAGTGAAGGTAAGGTACTGAACACCAAGTTAAACTGATTTCCTGGTGTTCCTAGGTGTCATCTTTTAAAATGACATGATGTTGGCTGCTTCCCAAACTTCATAGATCTTCCTGAACTAATAACCTGCTCTAAATGGAGAATAGAGGTCCGGTGATGAAAAGGAAGAGTACTAACATGCCCTCTTTGATTTTGAGTAGATCAGGTCAGAATGAATTCAGCTGACTCATCTGGATTGCAAAGGAGATGCTTGCAGTATGGGCTGAGAGAGTTTTGTTACAAGCAGAGTTACCAGCAAAGTGCCTGCTGCGATACATTAACTACTCTTATCAGCTAACCCATTAGTAAATACTGATACCAATATGCAGTGAATTTGAAATTGTTTTCCATATGGGGCAAACAGACCGGGAGTGTGCTCACTTGTTTTTTTGACAGGAACTAAAGAAACACCAAGCAAACACATACACACATAGGGTTTTAGTTTGGCTGCTATAAAATTCTGCATGGGAACAGAAATAACTGTCATTTCAGCTGGTTTGGAGAAGTCACTGGAGCATCTCTGGTCTAAACCACTCAACACCCTACAGTGCTCTATGTACCTCTCACTGACATTATCTCAAGACCAAAATGTTGCTGAATGTTTCTGTCCATGGCTCCTGAATATCCAAGAAGTTGACATTAAAAGGCATACAGAATGATTTTAGTATTACTATTAATTTAATTATTAAATGAGTAACAGAATATGTAATGAAATCACTTCTTGATAACAGAAAATTAAACTTAATTCTTAATTGAGGAGTTTTGAACTGACAAACTCAAGCAAGAACATAAGAAATGCCATAGAAGTTGGCAGCAAAGGTCTTTCTAGGCTGATATCTTGTTTACCAAGGCTGAGAGGAGAGGCTCTGTGAAAGTACACCTGACCAGGACAACCACATTGTGCCTACCTTGGATGATCCTGCCACAAACTGTATCGAAATGCAGAAGTGTTATCAGGAACAGCTTTTCTGTGGTGCATCTGAGACTAAGAATTAAACATTTTTCTCTTAATTATACATCTTGGTGTGTGTTTTTCTCACTGAATGAAGCATTTTCTTGAACTACCTCTCTCACTTTGTCTACTTCCTTTTCAAATTACTCTCAGTAACATATTAAATGATAACACATACCATTTAAAACATTGCCTGGTTTGCTATGGAGCATCATCTGCCTTCTAGGTAAAAGCCAATAATGCTTGGTGTCTCAATCTAAATTTTAATTTTGTCTGTGAATTTATTTTAATTTCCTCTGCACTTCTGGATTGCTTTTATTATGGGAAGCAAAAAAATCCTATTTCCAGTCTGGCAGCGGTCCAGGAGTACCTGGAGCCTTAAGAAAGGAGTTTCCCCATCCATACCTGCTCTCCACTCCCTTTTCTAGTCATAGAAGACTGAGCATGTATGGAAGCATAGACAGTCTCCAGGATGGCTGCAGCAGATGGTGAAGAGATACAAGGTTTTGAGACCCATCAGCCACTTGGAATGCAGGACTCCAGTTACACCTGCCCCCTTTCTCCCTCCTGTGCAGGCAAAAGAGAGAGCTGTTCAAACACAGTTTTTGTTTCAGCAAAGCCCTGCAAACCCAGAGTGAAAACTGGAAAGTAAAAATGACAGCAAACCACTGCAAACTCAGAATCTTTGCATGAAGCCAGCCACTCAAAGACACTGTTGAGGTAAGAGCCGAAATGCCTGCTCATGTCACTTCATGACAGGGTTTAGGGAGCATGGTAGTATAGGATTGGCTGTCAGACTTGATGGTGTTAGAGGTCCTATGCAACCTTGATGATTGTATGATTATCCCACCACACAGCATTGCTACTCTCCCCTATTTCTTGCTATGGCGTTTGTTGGATCTGATCCTACCAACTCCTTCAGGAAAGCAGAGATCTAACTGCAGAGCACTTTTGTGAGGTGCTCAGGACAGGGACTCCTTTCTGCAAGGGCTGTAAACTCTTGAGCACTATCCCAGTGGTTACTGCAATAAAGAATAATGCTAATACGTTAGCCTTCTGCTCTGTAAGCTGTAGGGTATTATTTGTGTGTGGCTGTGACTTGAAAGCCGCAGCTCTTCCGATGGTCACAAACGGCTTGGAAATAGGAGATGGCATTTTTCATGGTAATTATTGTTTATCTGAGAAAAGACTGCTGAGAAAACCAGCAAAGTACAAGGATCATAGCCATCTCTACTGACTAAAAGAGGATCTTAAACATGGTAAGAGCACACACTAGATGTGACTCTCCTCCACTGCAGGCTTTTATAGCTTCCAACCGAGCTGTGAAAGTTCCTTTCCCTCTATCGTGAAAGCACTTAGGTTGGTACTATGGGAAGATGTTAAGTGAACGAAGGGGAAAATCCTGCTTCCTCGTGGAAAACAACAAAGTGTGAGCTAATTAAACAGCATTTTGTGAGATTACTTTTTATCTTTTTAGAACGTCCTACAGTTTCCCGACTGCACTGTACAGATTCACCACATTAGGTGAAGATGTTAGGCTGATTTACTTAACCTGTGCCGCTTAGAAAGAGCGGACTTGTAAACTGCTGTTGTCCCAGCAATCAGTGATGTACCTAGAGAGTGGTCAAAAAGGACTTTGGCTTCCAGGAAGCTTAACCCTTCTATGAGTGTAAATTGATCACTTAACATTAAAAAAGAAAGAGTCAATTTTGCATCTGACCTGCTCACCTTCATATGACGACATGACATCTTAAAATCATAGCAAGTATTAGAGAAATTATGTTTTAAATATGGGCCTTTGTGTCTTTTACCACATTCTCTCCTGCAGTGGTTATTACCTAATAATTTTTGACACAAGTGATTAAATAGAAAAGTTTAACATTTTATGATTCTATTTCAAGTACACAATTGCTAGCATATATATCAGGGCAAAAATCAGGCTTTTCTCAAGGGGTCTGTAATTATATTTATGCATTGAGGTGTCAACTGTTTAAAATGAATGATTTCAAACAATATTTTTAATTTAATTTAAAAAAAATCAAACTATTAATTAGACTTTATTGTCTTTTAAACTAATGGTTTGCATTTCACTATTTTGGACCACTCAGGATATTATCTGATTTGAGAAATCTTTATAAGTGATTTGAACAGCAACTTCAACAACAGCCAGAACTGCACTGTTAAGGACACTCAGCAAACAAAAACTCCTCAGCAACAAAACTCAGGCTATAGCATCAGCAAAATCCATCACTTCATGGCTCACAGTTCTTTGCAACACTCAAAATATGAGAGGAAGGAAAAATGAGACCTTTCTTAAAGGAGTTCATGAGCAGGAAACGTTAAAAATTTTATTTCAACAGTGATTTATTTTTCTGGCTGCTGCTTCCTACATCTTCTTACACACTTGCTTAAGAGGCCAGCTCTCCTGCCCAGTCAATAATATATAAAGAAAATAATTCCCAAGTTCTGTTCTTCCCTAAAATGGTGTTCTATGACATAGACTAAGTGGCAAAAGCAACAAAACCGAGTCCCTGAGTCAGTGATGCTGCTGTTTACTCAAGCACCACTGGGTACACGATCTGAAGTCAGGGATATTTTTAATATCTGTTTCCTAGATGATGAGCTCATATTGCAATATTGCACAATAATTTCAGTCCAACAGCAAATCCCAAAGAATTCAGGATGTGGCAAGCTAGCAAAGATGCCTGGCTGGAACACCTTGAGAAGAATGATTTAAAAGAGGGGGGAGTTAATTGATATGATTTTTACCAAGGCAAAAATAAGTCTTCTGTACATCTGCCTACATTCTTTTGAGATCAAGTTTCAGTCAGCGAAATGATAAAACAAAATGAAACAAAACAGGAAAAAAAAAATAGAAAAGAAAAAGCTCAACACAAACCAGATGAGTGCATTTGCATGGGAGAGGATTTACTCTTTAGTTTGCCTTCAGGAAAAAGAAAGTGGTACTGTAATTTGATAGGGGCTTGTTTTCATACAACACATCTAATTCAGCCACAGATACAGGCTTCTGGATCTTAACTGCAGCTTTTCATTCTGCTTTAGGAAATTTATGTAAATAAATAGACCAGGAATGGACAATCACTGGAAGTCTAAATCTCTTTTATGTAATCTTCATCTGAGCTTCCCTACTAGAGGCTATCTGTTAACGGGATGTAAATTATTGCTCGTGCTTGTTTCCCTTACAAGAAGTACTCCAGGTGACTACAGCTGCTCTTAAATAAAGCAACTGTTTTCATATAATTCAAAATGTAAAGGTGGCTGTGGCATTTTTTGTAATCTTGCCAGTCATGAGGCACAATTCCAGCGATTTCTACAGTCCTTAAGAAAACCCTTACCTATGGAAATGATCCTTGCATGGGATTGCCCCTGTCATAGGAATCCAATACAATTAATTCCTTTATTAGCTTTGGATTAATAACACCCTTAAAACAGTAAATGGTGTTTTAGTTACTCTGCTCTATTTTCTCTTGGTTTCACTTGATTTCCACCCAAAATTATAAATCAGTCCATATTTGTTCATACTTGGCCTGACATCACTTGACACTCAGCCCACATTTGCCAAAAGGTCCATGAACCTCACTGAACCTGACTTAAGCTCTGGATTTGTAACAAAAGCTCAAGCAAAGCAACTTTCACCCTGTTACAGGTTTTATTAAGGAAACTTCAGTATTGCTCTAGGAATAACATTCTACTTGCTTAGAGGTTAACAAAAAGTTATTAAAATAATGAGACTTGGACTCGCAGTGCAAATTAATCTGCCCAGCACTGGAAAATTGTTGGATGAAAATAAAATCTTGTAAACAAAGTATTTCAGAGGCTGTAAACTGAACATTGAGGATGACACTTTGGGCTGGATTGCAACAATTCAGCAGGAAGTTGCAGTGGCCCCCAGATAGATCTCCAAGGAAAAGAATTACAAAGGGATTTCCGATTTATAGGTCTGGCAACACAGCAAAGTTTGATTATTTTGATTAATTTGGCTCAGATGCTAATGGTACAGCTGCAGGTAAAACACAGCACACCTCCACGTTGCACTTTGCAATGCTATTTGGTACACAGGGACTACAGTAAGTGGAAGCATAACTATATTTTTTCTGAGTGTTGATGAGTCCTTTAGCCTTTTACAGTTAAACTCAATGGTACCAAACTAAAAAAAAGTGTGAGGATGCAAGTAGCAATAAAGAAAGCATCACCAGATATTCTCACATATTGCAGGAGCAAATCATTTGACCAGTAATACTTTCAATACCTTTTGATTCACCGGACAGATAATTCTGCTAAAACTGAACTCCATATCCTGTTTACTGGTAAATGTGGAACCAAGGAGGAAAAATCCATTCTCAAATCACAACCTGAAACAGGAATGACTCCCCTGCCTATTGCAATGCTGGGTTTGCTTCATAGATGATGAGGAGAGTGATCTTTTTTTGTCCCCACAGCCACGGTAAAGCATTTGGCACAGAGTGCAAACATCACTGCATACCCAAGGTGCAGACAGTTGGCTTTACCAGGTGATTTCCTGACTTTTAAGACTGCATTCTTCTAGCCAGCCTTGCTGTAGTTTAAACTGCATTGTATGCGTTTCCCTTTCCTTTTTGGAATAGTATAATTTGCTTCATAAATTACATATGGTGGAAGCCTGTTGAATGAATAACCTTGTTGCACAGAAAATTAATTCTTTTGACAGGTTTATTCCTTTAACAGATATTTGGTGGAGGATTTTACTGCATTATTGTATATATTGTGGCTTACTGCACAGAAAATGTTTCACAGTATTTCAGCAGATTTATTCTTTTAACAGAAATAACTGTTCCTGTCCGTTCACCATTTGTTACCTATGAAATAAAGCCCTTAGTTACAGATTCCTAAAAGAAGCTCACTTGTTTTGCTCGTGTGTTTCATTTGAGTGCAGGGGAAAAAAATATGCTTTTCCTTCAATCAGCATTGGTTTAAATGCATGGTAATATATACAGTTGTAATGAACCATATTTTGTTTGATTATGTTAATCTGTAACAGTGTTAATTTCCTTATATATATGTTTATGTGATTTTTTTTTTTTTAAATTAACATTTCACCATGCCTTACTAGATTATCTTGGATTACTTAAGGCTCCGTACGCTATCTTGGCATGAGAATTACATAGCACAGATAGCACGACAGCAAAGGAAGTCAGACTGAATGCCACATGACCTGATTTGAGCAAGGCTAATTATGTAATTAAGATATTGAAACAGGAGACAGAATATCTGAGGCTGCTCCTAGTTTCACCAAGAACCTCCGGTGGGACATTTAGCATTTAGCTTTTCTGTTCGCTACTCTTCCCTGCTGTGAATGGGGGTCCTGATATTCAAAAAGTGTAACAGGCAGAATAAAGCTGCTCTGGGAGCACTGCCCATAGCACACCGTGGCTCAGATGTGTGAAGTGTTTGTAAAATAATTCCAGTATTTGGCACTGGTTGATATTTTATGCATAACTTACATTCAGAGGAGGCACTCACATAAAGCTGTGAAGGAAATGCGGTGCTTATCGCTTACTCATTAAATTTAGGGGAGAATGAGCTGAGTTTTTAAAAAAAAATATTATTCTTTTCCCCCTTTCCTTCATTATTTGAATGCTTAACCTAGAGAATTAAAATTCTGTGGCTTTCAGATACAGAATTTGGTGTATATTCAGCTTCAGTAAGCTGATATTCTGAGCATGTCACCGGCGTCTACCTTACATTGTACTGAAACTCAAGAAATAAGAGACAAAGCAAATAAACATGACAGGAGCTTACGACAGACTTCTCATAAGATATCAAGACAAGAGACATTTGTGCTACATCAGTACAAATGTCTGCACAGCCAATAAACTTCACCAAATACATGTTTGTAGACCACTAGCATAGAGGGGAAAAAAAGAAAAGAAAAAAAAAGAAGAAAGAAAAAAAAAGGATTAAAAATGTTCTGGCAACTGCAACTGATGTATTTTTCCTTACAGCCTGAAGTTCTTTTGGTGTTTTCCCATTGAAGAGTGCATACTTTACAGATCAGGACTTTCTTGCCCAAGACTCTACACCTTCTTTACATTAATTAACATCAATATGTTTTCTACAGACTTGGAAATCAGATCACCAGTTCTCCAAAAACAAACATGATCATCACAGCTGTCCAAGCCTAGTCAGAAAACTCTCTCCTCAAAGCTAGAACAGTAAGATGTATAATCTTGTCTGGAAGGTTCTAGATTAGCATTCTTCTGTTCTGCACAAACTATGCAATAAAAGAGGTGTCCATACGAGAGCCCAATCCATCACAAAAATAGACTCTGTGTTAAAAAAAATGACCCACAAATATTTACTGTGTTTTCTTTAGTCTTAAGAATTTAATGCAATTTGAGGGTTACATTTGGTTTTGCTGTCATTTTATTCCATAATGTTTTTTAGGTACTTATCTTTGGATTATTGCCTTGGTTCTGATGTGAGAAGGGCTGCAAAATAACACATGGTGAATGCAATGACATGTCAAAGTGACACGAATCACAGAATCACAGAATGTCAGGGGATGGAAGGGACCTTGGAAGCTCATCCAGGCCAACCCCCCTGCCAGAGCAGGATCACCTAGAGCAGATCACACAGGAATGTGTCCAGGCAGGTTTTGAATATCTCCAGAGAAGGAGACTGCACAACCCCCCTGGGCAGCCTGTTCCAGTGTTCTGTCACCCTCACAGATTAAAAAATGTGAGAGTACTGCAGTATGGAGTAGTAGAGGACATGGAATAGACATCCACCATCTCATACTCTGGAATCTACACCTATATCGATTTCCATGCTGGAGTACTCCACACAGCCTGCTCAGTCCATTTTCTACTCTGACCATCAAAGAGTACATGCAGCTTCCATCTGAAGCACAGGTCTCCTAATACAATAACATTGATGCTTAATCCAAGTGAGTGAAGAAACAGAAGCTTTCATAGGTCACATAAATACTTGGAAGGTGGGTGGGTGAGAATGTGCAAGCCATAGTGAGCACTTTGAACGAGTTCCCTACTGTCCTGCCTAATTTAACAGCACACAGACTCATCTATACCACAAACGTGACCTCTCAATTTAGATCACATGGCTCTTGAAGACTACTCATTGCAATCCAGAAATAGGCTTCACGCTCCCAATTCAACCTGATTCATGGCAAGGATCTGCAAAATGATAATTAACCAAGGATATGGCAAAAAAAAGAATATTCTTCTAATTAATAACTTCTTGCTACGTGGAGATAACATTGTAATTCCTACCAACTAGGTAACTCTGATAAGACAGAACTATTTCAGAACAGAAAAGCTACACCAACACAAACATCCCAGCAGACACTCAACATTATTTCTCCTTCAAAAAAAAGCAGAGAACCTGACTCACTGCTTTACAAATATGGAAAGCTGGAGTTATATGCCAGGGAAATCAGCAAAAAAATCTAGGTTAGCATAGGAGTGAATTATTCTCAGAGATACAGGCTCACACATGGCTTCGGCTGAAGTGAATTTCTAGCGGGCAAGGGGAAATAATATGGACAAATATAGGTTGTCTGGACTGTATAGAATTATTTCCATTACATTCCTTACACAAAACTCGAATCTGCAAAATGCATATATTAAAAATACCTCACTTTAGTCCCGTCCCTGCCTACATCATTTCTCCATATTGAGTCTTTACTCACTGAATTTCTCTGAGATTAATGACCAGCTCTGCAAGTGGCCACCACACACTCCTCGACTTGCAGTTTCTGGGGAATACCCTGTCTCAATTGCTGTTAATTGTAGTCTAGTTTAAAAAAAAAAAAAAAGAAAATTTCCAAAGCTCTCCAAGATAGAGGCCAGTAGATATATGGAAAACACATGAATATGTAATTTTAACAGCTGAAACTATATATAATCTGGCAGACCTTACCTAATGGTTCAACCGAATTCCCTTGGCAAGCTCATACCGACGTTATTTTTACTGTTCCACTGGTTTTCTATACATGTAAAAAGGATAATATTTTATCCAAGTTCCAAGGCAGCTGGTCCATTCATGACAAGCTCAAAAGAGAGCTTTGGAAAAGGACAAAAATAAATCATTTTAGACAGAGCAGCCAAGTGCCCACTCAGAGACTACCGCTTGTATTTGTCACCTTGAAAATCAACCGACTGCCCAACCGCAACTGGAATTTGGTGGTCAATACTACTCTTCTAGCAGACACAATGGATTCCACAGTAAGGATTTCTCTTTTTCTTCAATGTGGACCAATCCAAAATGTATCATATCAGGGAAATAGAGAGCTATACTTTGGAAGATTTGTAAGAGGCTCTTTTGCAATCACAGCAGCACTTTGGCATGTGTGTGCATGCATTTGCAGCCCTCTGCGTGCATGCATTCACAGCCCTCTGCAAGCACAATCTTGCATCTCTTCCGTTGGACAGGACTTCATCTGTGTTTGCATCCAGCTGTCTCCCTACAGCATAACCAGAACACCGGAAATTTGCTGGGATGACACGTACAGTCAATGAGGAGATTTTAGTCACTGCATCAAATTAGAAAAATTCTCAGTCCTGACTAAGATGCATCTAGGAAATGAGCTGCCAACAACACCCTCTGAAGCAGATGGTTCCCACCACTTGGAATGCTCCTTTCTGTGCACTCCAGTGACTCCTGAAATAACAGTGCACTACAGACTGGGAAGGGAAGGCAAGTGGAAAGTCAGACATGGTGCTGAGCTCCACTTGGCAGCTTCTTACTGATGGTTTGGTCAATGCTTCTCTGCCCACTTAAGAAGAGTCACTAACAGGTCATCAGTAATAACGTATCTTTATCTTAGCCAGTGTTGTTCTATGATCATCTATTGGGTATGTCTCAGCCAGTATGACTCAGACTTGATAAAAAAAGAGGATATTGGAGAAGGATACCATAAAGTGCAGGCTACCTGCAAATCTTGGGATAATTGGAGTGCTAGATGGAAAAGAATATATTGGACAAATTGTCCAATAAAGTAAATTAATTACAAGGCATCTAAAAACATGCGAGAAAGTTAGGAATTATGATCAATATCACACAGTGAATGGTTTTAATAGTTCGGATAATTAACGAAGGGCACAGCTTGCCAAGAATTGTGGAAGGTTATCAGTCACTTGGCATTTTCAAAATTAAGATCTCATGTCTTTCTAAAAGTGTGCTTTCTTTGGGCCACGAATTGCTGACATCGGTGAAGGAACAGCTAAATGAAATGCTAGGGATTTTGCTCCGCAGGATGTCAAATGATATTATCCATCCTTTAAAGCTATAAATACACGAATTATTACACTTGTATTAGAAATGAGAAAACCGAGGCATAGACAATATCAAGGGGCTTTGTAAATGTGAATAACTCAATAAGATTCTGCTATTGTTTATTATCCATATTTCTGTTTTTCAATGATAGAACTAAGGCATGTAGAAAGGAAATGACTAGCTAAAGTCACACCAGTCTCCTCCTTTAACCTGATAAATGGGTAATCAGGCATGCCATTTTGACATACTAATATATGTGTTAAGGTATTAATTTTCTGTACATCTCGAATATATGGATCATTAGGGAGCAGTTTCTGTTGAAAACAGCAACAGTCCTATTTTTCTCACTTCAAACTTTTTCTTACTGTGAGACTTATATTTAACTGTAAAAAGTTCTTGCTTTTCTCTAAGCTGGGCAAGAAGGAAGAATAAAAAGCATAGTGGTTTGCATGGCAGAAAAGAGAGATTTGGGGGTGGAATACAGAGTGCTCAGGGCTGACAGAAGGGGATGCCATCTACACACGCTGCCCTGTAGAACATAAGTGGTAAATTCCTCTCTATCCATTCAAAGTGGACTGGTTTTGGTGACAAATTAATCAGAGGTGTTTCAAGGTATTTAGGAGGGCAAAGAAGCAATGTCTTTCCTTTATGGCTACACTACAGTGATCAGTGACTCTGCAGATGTGTAATTTAAAGAGGTGCTGGGAAAAAAGATGAACATAAACAAGAGGAAGGATACAGGGTGTATAGGAAGGTTACTGCAGAGGTTGCAGCTGAATGATTGCAGGGCTGCATAATCCTGCATCAGGTAATGCTTGAGTTTTTTTGCCTTGCTTTGA
Organism: Ramphastos sulfuratus; assembly: GCA_013399055.1. Taxonomy (NCBI): domain Eukaryota; kingdom Metazoa; phylum Chordata; class Aves; order Piciformes; family Ramphastidae; genus Ramphastos; species Ramphastos sulfuratus. The sequence continues at coordinate 452,629 of WBNM01006975.1, forward strand.
ATTCCATGCTTGGAGCCAGGGCACAGTGATCAGAGGTTAATGGGGTGATGCTGCACAGAACAAAATAACCTGCACGGAGAAGTTTCTTACAGAATCACTCCAGACAGTCCAGATCCTGGCCTCCGTGATTCACATTTACTCACAGAATCTCCATGCATTTCAAGCATCCAGCCCAGTGCTGTAACAGTGGTAAAGGCTGAAGCTCTTAGAGCAATCCCAGCAGAACTAAACTCACCTCCCACAACCCACTAACTACCCAGGCACTTTATTCAGTCTGGCCCAGAAATAATTAAAAGTTTTCTTAATGACACTGACCCCTATCAGAAAGCAAAGTCTTCAGTCATCTGTTTGCCTATCTACCAATGCTAATAGCCAGGGGTATACCAAAAAGGAAAAGTGACTGACTTAACATTATTTTCCTTGTTCTTGATCTAGGTCATCAAGTAGATTAATATGTAGTTGCAAGCTGTTCATTCATTGTAGAAGAGTATGCACATAGCAGAAAATATCTCCCATGGCACTGATAAACTCTCAGAGGCTATAGGCCAAGGTGTTTATGCTCCAATGGAGACATTTGTGCCAAGTACCTGCTCCCAGTGATATAGTTATAAGCATTAAACTCGAAATGTAACTTTAAAAATCTATTACAGTCTACAGCTTTTATTATTTCCTCGACGGACAACTGTGTTGGTTATTATCAATATGTTGTGAAAGGAGCTTTGACACCTGGGATTTGAGGTGGGGGGATGGGGAAGAGACATGCGGGAACATTGAGACCAAATGTTAACAAACTGATAAAGCGTTGCAAAAACGTTTGAGATAAATGTTTCCCTTTTCCAGCCCCTGCTTTCAGCAGGCACCCAGCAAGAGCAGTGCAAAATAACCTTTAACTGATAGCATCTAAACACTTCCTTGCCAGGAGCTCTCTTTGTAACTAGGATGACAGCTTTTCCAGTCTCTCCATTTCTAGGATCTTCTTTCAGTATTTCTCTCCTGATTCATCCCTCTGTAGTCCATATGGATGTCCCTCAGCTGACAGGACTTACTGATTTACCCCAACAGTCACCATCATTGAATCTGCTCTATTTGCTTCTAAATTTTGCCCTTCTTTCTTTTCTCCGTACTTGTAACTTCATAATCTCCTCACTCTGGTACTGGGTTCAGTGTGAAACACAAAGCTCTCCCTGGACTTAGAGGTTCTCTCCTTTGTTGCCAAGCCCACACTGTGTGCTTGGAGCACCTCATATGAGCTCAGACTCTTTTCTTCCTCAGATCTTCTCTCCTGGCTCCTGACTTCACCTTCGGCTGTAGCAGAGCTATGAGGGCTACTTCTGGCTAGTGGCTCCCTGTCAGGACACTTACAATCTCCTTCAACATAATGACAGGGAAGGGAAAGGAGAGACAGAAAGTGCATGGTTGCAAAAATCCTTCCAGAGTCAACAGAAATAAGGAAATCGTGCACAAAACCATCCCACAAATGGTAGATCACAAAGTCAAATCACCTTAGCAAATGGAAAACGTTTCCAATGTTTCGAGACATGGAAAGTCAGAACACACCTAGAAATGTCTCAAAACTTGTGTGTTAATTGCTTTGCAGTACAAGGATGCAAAACACACATTCCTATGAGAAGCTGCTTTTCTGACCATATAAAAATGTGCCATGTCAACACCAGTGGGTGTTTTGGGCTGTTTACAAGTAAAATCCTGGTTGCACCCTTTGCCGTGTAGTATTACACCACTTTAGATGTAATGAGCTCTTTGATGTGAATTCTGGAGCAGCAGTACCCACATATGGCAAAGGAGAACTTGGCCTTCACTATTTTGGAGACATAACACAAATCCAAACCCAAAAAGTTTGTGATTGCTTGTCCCAAATGATTAGTTTTATAGTTTTACAAGAAGAGCTGTAGCCCACTTCCCCTATGAAAGAAACTAGGCAGCCTCAAAGCTGCGTTTTTGGATTAGAAAAACATTTACACACATGGCCCTGTTATTGTCCAATGCTTTAAAGAAAGTAAACCTATGCTGTTAAATCCACTAGCATAACTTCTTTTGCAATGATGGTAAAAAATAGATTCAGTCAAGAAAACATTTGGTTTTTATACAGACCCAGTCAAGTGACGTACTTGTGGCCATACAAAAGTTTCCCTCTGTTAGCTGACATAGTGAAAAATTTATAACTTCTTATTCCTTAACTATTCACAGTTTTCATATTTTGAATGAGATTTCAGATTCTTTTCTTACTGTGTCAGTTGGTGAAGGAACTAAGCATCTATGTAGGCTTGTGCAAAACAAAAGTCAGGATTAAACTTAAGAAAACCACCAAGAAAAAAAAAAAAGTGCAATTAAAACACTAAGCATAAAATAAAATAAAAAAAAAACCCAGACATCAGCAAACTTATTTTTTTACCTTGTTGTGACATTATGAGGCATACAAAAATTAGAATGCAAGTTTTGATTAAAAAATCTGTCAGTCAACATGTAGTCTAATATGGAGTGACATATACTGCTAAAAGGTACATTTTAACATTAAAGACCAAAACTCCAATGATTAATATTACAGTGATGACAGAATGGGAGTGTCTTATTTTAATCCACTGTTTATCTCAACAGGGTAATTTATAGATCACTCGACATGTTTTAATAGCAGGCATAAAAAGGCACCTTCTAATACCCACTTGCTTGCAAGATCCAACATTTGGAGTTCCATGTTCAGAAAATATCAGCAACTGCATTTGTTGGACATATATACAAATAAGCACTCATCCTACACACAGTTTATAAAAAGTGGTCTATTAATAACCAAACAGCTCCAGAGACACATGGCCTCTTAGTATTCAGGTGGAATATCAAGTGTTTAAGTTAAAATAAGGGCAGGAGCACAGAGAGTGGTCAACACATTGGTTTGGCTGCCAAATATAGTTTTTGCCATCATAAATCTCTGGCTGACAACTGCACAAAGGCTGCTTTACCTAAACCCTGCCAAGGAAGGGTGTTTGCTGCCGGATTGCCTGATAGTCACTATGACAACTGATGCCACAATTAGACAAGTACAATCCCACTTTCAAACGGGCACACAAGTCATTAATTCAGCAGGACTTTTGTTGACAATATGTTATGAGGGAAATATTTAATACAATTCCAAGGCTGATATATTCTCCTGTTATCTATAGCAAAATAAATTGCAAGAACTGATGAAAACAACCATTTAATTAGTTTAAAGTGAGCCAGGGAAGCTACTCTGAACATTTTGGTTTAATGAACTCACAGGTGCACGCAGCTCCTGAGAGTCAGCATAGGCAATCTGAAGAACGTGCTAAGAAAGATGTTACACTTCAGCCAACAGCACAAGAGGAAGAGAATAAAAGGCTTTGAAAAGTGAGCAAATAAATTGTGCCCCCAAGTCTTGAATCTTTTAAAGATAGTCACGAACAACTTCTCCCTCACGTGAGGGAAAACCTTGCATGGACTGAGGTAGCTGATCTGAGCAACCATAGATGGATAGGATGCTGTGGTGATTATCATTACAGTGACGTCTTCCAGCCTAGGAGACCTGACTTGTTTACAAGACTGTTTCCCACTTGAATTTCTCTTTGAGGTCAATGGCAAATTCAGGAGGAAAGCAAGAGCCATTGAAGGAGGAAAATGCAGAACAGAGAGTCTCTCACAACTGTGAGTCCTAAATATAAAGAAAGGCTTGAAGGAGTCAGAAGACAAAGATTGTTAAAAACTGACTCTCATACTCACAGAAATGCTAGGGAGAGCTCTAAGACCCTTTGTTACAGAAGCACCACAAGATGTCTTTGTGCATAACCCATACAGTGCTGTAAAGCAATTGTAATTGGGAAGGTGACACCAAGGCAAGAAATATTTTACATTTATGAGTATGGCTGGCAGAAGGAGGGAGAGTTGACCCTGGACTGAGCAGGGGCATGGACTGGGAATCTCTTAAGGTCATTCCAGTCTACAAGAAAAAACTATTTGCAGATGTTGATGCTGCATCTGATATGATAGAGAAGAAAAGTTTAGTTGCTGGAGCTGCTGAAGGCTCTGGGTGGTTAGAACCAAAGCCAAATCAAATGCATTTCAGCCCCACAGGAGCCAAGTTTGTGAGGACTGAGCATTCCTCCCTGTTCAGGTTCCAGTATGTTCAAAAGCTATATTCTGTGTTGCTGGTGAGACTGGGCATGGGGACAGACCAAAGTGTGCAGATGATATTCATGTAGGCAGTGTGAAGCATTACACCTTTTTGAGAGTGAATCTGGACAACTTCCCAGGTAAGACATCCTTGCACCTCATTTCAGATATAAGAGCAGAACAAGGAGGTAGTTAGAGGCCAGTCTGACACAGCAGCTCCTCTCCCCATCCTTGCAGTAAGTGGGCACTTTCCAACCACTCCTCACCTGAATGTCCCCAGGCATCGTGGCCAGGAGGAGGACAACGAGGCCATTTTCTACAGGACATCAATGCTCTCATTTCTAAAGTTACAAAAAGGGAAAAACAACTCTAGGGCTGTTGGCATGGGCAAGTTCTTCCTCTGGCATCAATTATTTCTCCAATAAACAGTGCTACTTACTATCTACCAACAATAGTATAGACAAAGTGGTGAAAAGTTGTGCTGCTCACCATTGCAGTCATAAATAGACAGGTGTGTCCTCAGCATTTTAGTGTCCTTAGACCTCAGATTTGAACACAAGGAAACAGTCACCAAAAGACAGGTTTTCAGGCTGATGCCTGATATGATCACTTGACAAAGTGGACTCCATATAGATGCTGTTGTTTTTTTTTTCTCCATGCAACCAAAGCTGAGATTTGTACCATACTATGTGGTACATGTGCAGCGGGGATATGCCTGTAGGTGCACCTCAAGCATCACCTGCTCCAGTCCTGTCTGCTCTCTTCCATATCTCTACACAGGAATCACTGTCCCTCTCCAGTTCCAGTTATTAGTTGCCCATACAGGCAGGAAATGACACTTTTTTTCTGACCTTATTGACCTGAAAGCATACAACATACCACCCTAACAAGGGTGGTATCAAAGTCTATTTGACAGATGGATGTTACCTATGACCCCTCTAACAGACCTACTTTTCAGTCTCTGCTTGCAGCAGCCACAGAAGATGGGCAGAAGAGCCCCAGGAAAGCCCTGTTGCACTGCTTAAGCCAAAATTATGAGTAGCTTTTAAAAAAACCCAAATCCCCAAAAATAAATCAGCCATTTGGTGCATGACACAATCAAAATATCTTTAGGCTTTGTTTCCCTTATACTGAAATAGGATATCTAGGCACTTGCAGCTGCTTCTGCAGTTCACAAGATTGAGCAGGACCACACTAGAGTGTGCGTTATAAAGAAAATCAGATAGGAACTACACTTTGATAAACAACATCAGTTGTACCACCTTCTTCCCAACATTCCAATGCTTTTGAAAAGCAGGTAAACATATATCATTCTCATTTAACACACACAAACTGGCACATAGAAGTGAAATGATTTACTCGAGATCAAAATGTCACCTTCTCAGACCTCCCTACTCACTTGCAAGAAATATTACATCCTCTGTCTGAACCAAAATATGGATTAGAGGCAGAATAACTGATCCCATTCAGCAACAATAACCTGACATGTATGGGCAGTTTAAGAACATGACTGACATGTGTTTCACCAAAAATCAACAGCTACATGGGAACTTCAACTCCCTTTCCACACAAGATTCCCCACAAACACATTTGCCTTTAGGGAAATCTAGTAAGGGTTTATTCCTGCTTCACTATAATTAAGGTTTCTGCCTACTTCAAGTCAGCCATAACAGTTTTCTCCCTTTGCCTCCTTTGATGGCTACTCATGCTGAAGACTAATTCAACATCTATTGGTAGAGGAAACACAGAAAGCTAAAACTGTTGCACCTCTTCTGAAGCCTGGAGAAGAGGAGGCTCAGGGCAGACCTCATTGCTCTCTACAACTACCTAAAGGGAGGTTGTGGCCAGATGGGGTTGGTGTCTGCTCTCAGGCAACCAGCAACAGAACAAGGGGACGCAGCCTCTCAAGCTGCGCCAGGGCAGGTTCAGGCTGGACATTAGGAAGTTCTTCACAACAAGAGTGACTGGCATTGGAATGGGCTGGGTGGTGGAGTCCCCATCCCTGGAGGGGTTTAAGAGGAGGCTGCATGAGGCACTTGTGCTATGGTTTAGTTAATTAGGAGGTGATAGGTTGGACTGGATGATCCTAGAGGTCTTTTCCAGGATGGCTCATTCTGTGATTCTGTGAAAATAAACTTTCATCTTCTCATGCCTTGCAGCACTAATGGATGCCTGCCTGCAGGGTTTGTTTTGTCAGTTTTAATTTTAATTAAGAACTAAGTCTGCAATATGTCTATTGTCTTCATCCCATGTTTTTTTCCCCCCACTGGATTGCACTCCACTTGCATCATGCCTTCTTCCTAAGTCTTCTGGAAGGGCTTTGCACACCATGTCACCTTCAGGATAAACACATCGGTTTTCCATCCTCTTTCTCACATTTAATTGCATCATCCTCTTGCAAATAAGTGGGAGGGTTTGTTAACATAATGACATGACCGTTCTCTTCTAGAAAACCAATTAAAGATTTGTTTAATTTGAAGAATCTCAGTCATTCTATTGTCTGCAATTAGGTGTATTAACTTCAGTGGGAGTAGTAAACAGTAATAAAAATGCTTTAGTGAGCAGTTCTGGAGCCCCCAGCACAGGAAAGACATGGAACTGTTGGAGTGGGTCCAGAGAAGGGCCACAAAGATACTCAGAGGGCTGCAGCAGCTCTGCTATGAGGACAGACTGAGAGAGTTGGGGTTCTTCAGCCTGGAGAAGAGAAGGCTTCCAGGACACCTTAGAGTAGCCTTCCAGTATCTGAAGGGAGCCTACAGGAAGGCTGGAGAGGGACTATTGACAAGGTCTTCTAATGACAAGACAAGGGACAATGGGTTTAAACTGGCAGAGGGGAGATTTAGACTGGATGTTAGGAGGAAGTTCTTTACAGTGAGGGTGGTGAGACACTGGCACAGGTTGCCCAGGGAGGTTGTGGCTGTTCCCTCCCTGGAGGTGTTCAAGGCCAGGTTGGACGAGGCCTTGAGTGACCTGTTCTAGTGGGAGGTGTCTCTGCCTATGGCAGGGGGGTGGGACTAGGTGATCCTTGAGGGTCCTTCCAACCTTACTATTCTATGATTCTATGATAACTAAAGTCTTTCAGAAGGGTATACAGACAACAGAGCTGCATACTTTTATGCTACAAATTCAGCATGATTTTGATGTGCATGGCTATTAGAGTCCCTCCCATGCTTGCAAACATAGAAGATCCTACATTACAGCAGCAGACCACATTTTGACTCCCAGCCAAAGTGGCTTAGGAAAATACCTGCTTCATTTGTATTAAAAACTATTTTGTTTCAACCTGTAAATAAATAAATAAATAATCTCCTGTGACTGAATCAATAAAGATGCCTGCCCAATATCCTGTTAAGTGGCAATATCCACATTTTCTTTTCCATGGCATAAGTTTACTGCTTTTTTTTGAGTGAATGCACGATGGCATTGTTAGTGCCAAGTACTTATGTAAGAGTTATTAGATATTTAAAAAAAAACAATGGTTGAAAGTCTGTTGTACACTTAAACTAGATGGCTGTCAGGTCTTGTAAACCCCAAAGCACAGCTGAAACATTCATCTGATCTGAAAGCCATTTATTGAAACTATATTTTGTGGCTTTCAAGTGGTGCTGCTATTATATAAGAGGAAAGCTGGAACTAACACTGCAAAATCCTAATGACCCTTGCCTGCCTTGCAGAAGTCCAGTGGACCAGAGCCAGAATTCATTGGAAGTGACAGGTGCCTGTCAATGCCAACATCAATGGTCACTGGGCAGGGAGGAGGGTATATGACAGTGATAGGGGAATTTCAAACGGGTTAGTGGACCCAGACATAGCTTGATGAGAAAAGGAGTGATAAGAATGACAAGAAAGTTCTCCCCTCTCTTCTCTTTTGGGTGATGTCTCCATGATCTGTGGTTTAGTGTTGCAGTATTATGATTTTGCTAGTGAAGGATTTCTGAATGAATAATAAGAAGTTTATTTTCTCAGTGCTGGTTGTTCAGTGCCTATTTGTGTCAATAAAGACTGGAAAACTGAACTGTGGCAATGATTTCAGAGTCCCACTGTCTCAGGTGACTTCTTGGCCAACATCATTGTTTCACATTGTGAGATCTGTACTTTTAATATTTGGGTACTTCAGAGTTCCTCAAGGCACTACAGTGCTGTATATTCCAGTATTTACTGAAGAAATACATCAGTGTTTCTCTACAGCCACCCAACAAGCAGAGCTATTAAAAAATAATGTTCATGCTGCTTTTATTTTAGTCTATGAATAAATATACTCTGCTACTTCTTTCCAAAACAAATGTCTTCTCTCACAAGGCCTGCCATGCTATGTTGCATCTCTGCACATTAAAAGTTAAAAAATTATTTAGCCTGAATTGTTAAAATTTTCATTAATGGCAATTTATGTCACTCAAAGAAGCCTCCTTGGGAAGAACATGGCATACTTGTACAGACCTATTATGAGAGTTGTCAGAAACATTTGTCCTTATGAAATATAAATAGACAGTATGTTAGATGATTTAGAGAGGGATATGTTATTTATTTAAAAACAAACATGTTTTTTCATTCCTTCTTTCAGGAAACCAGGTCATGTAGCTTAGACAAGGAGGTTCTCAGACTAATGATAACACATCTATAAATATTGCTCCAAATAGATTATCCAGACCCCACATCTGCAGGCTGAGTGGGTCGAGCTGCCAAGAGCCTGGGGCTGGAGGCATCACCTCCTTCTTTCTCCACTCTCCCATGGGGTTACACCAACTACTTAGTGAGGGACCACTACATCATCTTCCTCTGCCTGGGGATCTCACAGTATCACAGTATAAGCAAGGTTGGAAGAGACCTCAAAGATCATCAAGTCCAACCCATTACCACAGACCTCAAGACCAGACCATGGCATCAAGTGCCACGTCCAAACGTGCCTTGAACACCTCCAGGGACGGTGACTCCACCACCTCCCTGGGCAGCCCATTCCAGTGGGGAATGACTCTCTCAGTGAAGAACTTTCTCCTCACCTCCAGCCTAAACTTCCCCTGGCACAGCTTGAGACTGTGTCCTCTTGTTCTGGTGCTGCTTGCCTGAGAGAAGAAAGCAACCTCCTCCCGGCCACAACCACCCTTCAAGTAGTTGTAGACAGCAATAAGGTCTCCCCTGAGCCTCCTCTTCACCAGGCTAAACAATCCCAGCTCCCTCAGCCTCTCCTCACAGGGCTTGTGCTCGAGGCCTCTCACCAGCCTCCTTGCCCTTCTCTGGACATGTTCAAGCACCTCAATGTCCTTCTTAAATTGAGGGGCCCAGAACTGGACACAGTACTCAAGGTGTGGCCTAACCAGTGCAGAGTACAGAGGGAGAATGACCTCCCTGCTCCTGCTGGCCACACTATTCCTGATGCAAAGCACCCACTGCACAGGAGTGATTTTGGCCAGCCTACCAGTTGCCCCATACTCACAAATCTTGCTACCTCCACATATTAGGTGAATTTACCATGGCAAAACTGGGTTGTGCTGCTCTGAGTTAAACCTGGGTGGACAACCAAGGCTGCTCTCTTTGTTCTTACTGATAACAGCTTAACAAATCTCCATGCAGAGGTCTGTGGTGATGCAAAACTTATTTCCTACAGCTGCTGTGGTTTATAACCAGAATCCATTTCAGGTGGACATAAAAATCCAGCCCAATATTTACTTGCCACTGGATACAAATGTTACCTAGTGAAGTCTGCACCAGTGTCAGAGAGGTGGATAAATCCTTCAACTTTGTTAAATGTGGAATAAAGGAGAGAATAACTTGAATTAAATTCCTGTGCCCACTTGAAATGATGTCTGGCTGTGCCTCTGTACCTGTGCCTGATTTTTGCATGAAAATATTCTCTTTGTCCCTATCTGGTGTTCTCCTTCAAAAAGGAATTGAGTTAAAAAAGAAGGCAATAATGTAAGATTTTTAAGCAAACAGTTCAATATTTCCTTTAAAACGTTCTCTGTATTCAAGAGCACTTTGATTTCTATCTTTTTTTTTTTCCTCCAGGCTTTGAAACTGTACCTCTTTTAAAAAAAGACCATCCCTGATTTTACTCTTTTGTTCCTTTATGAGCTTTGTCCCCGACTTTTAAATGTGGAGAGAGTTGAGAGGCATGTTGTGAGAGGAGAGAAAATAAAAAAGTAAAAAAAAAGAAAAAAAAAAAAGGAAAAAAAAAAACTTGCAAACTGTGTTAAATACACCTTTTGTTCATTACGTTTAATATAACATTCACTATGAGGATTGATATTGAATTATACATTAATTTCAATGCTAAATAACTCTCCTATTAAAAAAAAAAAGCCTTAGTTTTCTTATAATGTACAGTAATTAAAAAGTGAACCAAAAGAGGTAGCAATAAATCAGGGTGCACAATGCAGTAAAAAAATATTATAATTAATATTTAACATGCGTTTTGATTACTTTTAGAATAGGTACAAGAAATATCAATTAGAGTATATATTCAAACTTTGCTGCCTTTTCCCCCATTATGCTCTGGAAAGGGGCTATTTTTAATTCTGGATATTGCATACAAAATAATACACAGTCCCTAATTAAATATAAGGCTGCAATTCAATCGAGAGTTTCTGCTGATGTCATAAATAATAAGAGCACAGCTCGAGGTATCAATGAATGGCAGCCAAAGCCTGAGATTGAATTACAACTTCAGCATTCAGTCTGCAGATCTGTATTGTTATTTGTAATAGATGGAAAATGATTATTATTATTTTTTAAATACAGACAGAAAGGAGGAAATTTGAATTCAAAATCGGTGACTCAGTGGTAGAAGATTAGAAGTCTTGTGATTAGAGAACGTGGAAATTGGAAATTGAAACGTACAAATGTGCCAGGCAGCACTTCTCTAGTTGAAATGGTATTCTGATTGTTGTTGTTTCTTTTAAGCTTGTGGGGGGGAAAAAAAAAAAATCATCCATTGGTGTACTTCATACCAACAAAATCAACTATGGGTGTCAATCTCAAGAGTTTTGCCTCTACCAGTCACTGGAGGTGCCCGGCTCTCACCTTGACCTGAGAGTCCCAGTGAGGAGCAGAAATCCTGGGGACAGAAGGTGCTTCCAAGGTGAAAATTGGTGACAGCAAGTACTGCTCCATGACCCCACTTGTAGAAGGAGCCTTCCACCCCTGCACTCTTTTACCCGCTGTGGGGTTTCCACATAAACCCCCATTATTTGTCATTTCCATCCAGGATGAATAGGGACTATACACTCATCTGGGCATTTTCCCCAAATAAATGATCCCTTAATAACCAGAAAGATTTTTATTTATGTAACATATTGGATTTCAGTTATGTTATGGCAGTAGAAAGAAGGTAGTTAATCAATATGAAGGCTTGCTTTCAACAGACTGCACAGCACTCAGCATGGCAAGATCCCCTTCTGCTACACCACAGGTCACTCATTTGTGTTTTAGGGACATTTTTTCATTCTCAGCACATCCATCTAGCCATGAAGATGTACACCTCTCCATCAGACTTTGGTATGCAAAAATAAACATTTTAAAGGTGCCAAAATACCATAAATCCAGACAAGGAGTAAAATACAGTTTTGATGCCTTAAGTCTAAACTGATTTTTTTACTGGCTCTAAATAAGTTTACGATCAAGTTTCTTTCAGACTCAAAGTATAGCAAAGTCTCTTCTCATTACTTCCTCCTCTATCATGGAGGTGGTCTGAAGCAGTATTTCCTCTAGCCTAGGAAAAAAGTAGGAGCAGTTCTGGCATAGAGTCTGGTCTCTTTGCACTGTGGAGGTGGTGTAAACGCTCCTTCCTTCCCTGGGTAGGTGTGCACTGAGGGTTAGTTCTCAATCTTTTGAGAAGAAAAAAATAGTTGATAGTTTATAGTAAACCTGTGGCTCCCTACACCTCACTTGCCACAGTGTTTATACCTTCTGACACAGGCTGGTTATGTCAAAACCCACAGGTATTTCATGAGAGAGGATGTATACTGCTGTCTAAGAATGAGTATTTTGTCTCACTTAGGCTAACAAGAACTAAAAGCCAAAACACCCTGAGCTTGTGTTCAGCCTTCTTGAAATACAGGGATTTCTCTTCATATGATAGGTTTTTCTCCCAATGCTTTAAATATTCTTTAACAGACCTGGTTTATTGTGCTTTAAATATTCTTTAACAGACCTGGTTTATTGCCTTTTCCCCCAAAATAATCAATTCCTAAACATCCTTGCACCATACAACAATAATTGCCATGATAACCTCTTCATACCTTCCAGGTGATTTTTGGAAGGGCAAATCAAATATGTCCCTTCCACATATTTGAAGCTGACTCCAAAACAGCTGTGGAAATGTTGACAACTTTAAGACACCAGAATAAACATTTGAGTTTGAAAGTGTCTCTGAAGTGCCACATAGACATTGGCCTGGTATTTTCCAAAGAGCTTTGCACGTGATAGAAAGAAAACTTGAGAGATCTTGTGAAAGTAGACATGTAAGCAGTAAAAACAAGGTGCAAAATACTGAAATCACAGAATCACAGAAACATCCCAGTTGGAAAAGACCCCCAGGATCATCAAGTCCAACTGTTATCCCTACTCTACAAAGTTCATCCTTAAACCATATCCTCAAGCACTACATCCAAATTACTTTTAAACGTATCCAGGGTTGGTGACTCAACCACTTCCCTGTGCAGCCCATTCCAATGCCTGGCCACTCTTGCTGGGAAAAAATGTTTCCTAATGTGCAGTCTAAACCCACCCAGTGGCAGCTTGAAACGATCCTTCCTAGCAGAGAACGCAACTCAATGTGTTCATTTCATCATCAAGAACAACACATGCAACATAATTTACTGTTGAAATAAGCCTGACATAAACACAAATACCTCAATATTGCTGATAAATAGGTATTTCAGTTTGTAAACTGTATGCTTACATTGGTATGGGGAGATGTTAGTCCCAGGGTGATACTTAGAAAACTCCAACAGCTGTTTCTGTCCCCAGATACACATAACACAGCAATAATAATCTTCCTCCATGATAAGCTGCTATAGGTGTCTTAGTTACCTCTTTCCTCTGTCTCACTTGATTCTGAATCTGTCAGGATTGCCTTTTTTTCTTTTTTTTTTTTTTTAATTTTTTTGTTTTTGATGAGCATTTGATTTGGGCTAAGAAGGCTAAGTTCTAGGAACTATTACAGAATTCTTGAATTTAGACTTTTCTAAGATCTTTTAACAACAAAAGGGAAATCTTTTGCAACACATCTCTCACCATCTCCTCCATCTATCAGTTATCTCCTGACATATGTTAGAAGCAGTGCCTGGAGGTAGAGCCCAAGTCCCAGTCTGCCAGATACAACTTGAGTTTAACCCTACCTGCACTCAGCTTCGACTTTCATATGTCTGATTGTGTCTTCAGCCACTGCTGTTGACTTTGGTCCAACCACGGCTTCATCTGAAAAACACATCAATAAGAAAGAGAGGTATGAGATGATACATTCCAAGGCTATTTCAACTCCAGATGGAAGCAGCACTTCAAACAAAATGCCAGCAGAAATAACCCAACAATTTGTGACCCTGTAAATAGTTGATGCTGCCTTGGGGTGAAATGTATCCCTGCTTGGAGGAGGGAGAGCTTGGAGAAAGCAGTGCTTCACTCATCTGACTCCAAGGCGGACATGAGATGAATGGAAAGAATATAAAGGAGAAGAACTGGTGTCTTAGACTGGGTGTCAAGGAAAGAGGGCTTCATCTGGGAGCAAGGAGAAACACGTGCTGATACAGCAGTGCAAAACCACAGAAGGGCTTGGAAATCTAAAAGAAAAACAGCCTGTCGGGTCCACATTGAGCTCCTGGGACTACAATAAGTTTCTCTCTTACTATTGATTGTTGTCACCAAAATACATCTGCTGCTTTATGCAACTGAGGTTTCCTATGAAATGCATATGTAGGCTCAATGATTCTTATAATTATGGGCTGAAAAGAACTTTGCATATTCATGAGTATCACACCATTTGTCACAGCTGCAGACCTCCAGTAAGCAATGCCTGTGATTAGGGTTTTGTTCTTCCCAAGTATATATTTTTCCATGAGCCCTTATTGGTTCTGAAAAGTTATGATCTTAACTCTCTGCTCTTGTCAAACACAATTTTCTTTCTTTTTACTGCCAGCAATATGAATGAATTCCTGCTTCTGTAGCCAACAAAAGGACTAGCCGGAACTGGAATTTGCATTGATGAGGCAGTATTTTATTTAACTAATGTAATAGCCTACAAAAATCTATAGTTGGAGCGACAACAATTTTATTATCCCAAGTAAAGAGCTGCCCATTCATCTTCTCCTCTGTGATTTAAGACTACTAACCTCTAGCCTGTGCTACTCATAAACAAACAGGTTTTGTGGACCTTTTTAGGTTCACAAAAGAGGTCATATGAAATAATAAAGATCTGGTATGCTGCAGGATGTACTAACCATGAAGGAGCAGATTAAAGAGTGAAAGTTTTTGAAAGCTAGACAGCCATGTATGAAATCTAACCCACCCCACGGACATTTCACATAAAATGGCACTAGAAGTGAGAAAAGTAGACTTTTTTTCCCCTTCTGAAGCTATATTTTTCTAACACAGAAGACAGAGAAGTGTAATCAGTCATGGTCAAAACCCTGCCAGTGAGTATTACTTATTTAGCCTCATATTCCAGGTGACTCACAACTTGTCTACCTGCCAACATCTGAAAATAATAAGTTATAGTAAAGTTATTAACAAAAACTATGTGAACTTTGAAGTAGCTAAACCTAAATTAAATATAAACATACAAAACAGCCCGAGGCTAATTAATCTAATTTGAGCTCAGCAACCTTACTCCATTTTTGTTTGTTTGCAGTTGTTTTCCCCTTTCCTCCTCATATGTGGTCTGCAGAGAAGGATGCTGCAGAAGCTCTATGGAGGCAAAGATTGCATCTTTCCGCTCTTTCAATTGGAAATATGCAGTCCCTTTTCTAAGAAACCACTCTTGACAAAAAGCCAATTTGCAACAAGCCCCACACGCTCATCACTCCTTATCTGCTGAAAAGGAGGACAGCAGCACTGAGGCAGATGTGTACCAGCTGAGAGCCCATCTCTGGGAAGCCTCGTGCCCACGCAACATGTGTGGCTGAAAGGGGAACCCCTCGTTCTCCTCGCTGTCAGTTATAAATTGCACGCTGGCGGCTTTGATGACAACATGGTGCTCCCTCCAGGAGCTTCCTCTGAAGCCACTCAGAAAGCTGAGCCTGCAAGCAGCACCGAGGGAATCACCTCTTGCTCATTATTTTAAAACACATTCAGTTCTTCTAACACCAATGAGGCTCTTCTGCCATCCTCGGTATGTAGATAACATGCTCAAAGATTACACAACGCTTCGATGTTTAGAAAGGTTACATTAGCCAGGCCATTTTTAGTATTCTAGAGGTTTGAAACTTAAAAATTGAAGGGGAAGGAAAAAAAAAAAGTGCTAAAAATAAGCTCTTCATTAGGTGTGGGAAAAGTGAAGATTTGAGGAAATCTCGGGGCTGCAGCCCCAGCATGAGGCAACAATAGAATTGAAACACAAAAAAGCATCAGTGCAGGTAGCTTGTAAAAAGAGGAAAATGCACAATAGCACAACAGCAAGTTCACCTATTATATAATTGGAGGTTGTGTGTACATGTGCAGACAAGGAGAGAGAATAAAAAGCCTCCTCTAGGAAATTCAAAACTTGGCAGCTTTGGCCAGGTAGAGTATGAGGCGGGTAGTGTCTAACAACAAAAAGAAACAGTCTGTAACTAAGGTTTGAATCAAGCTTCAGCTCTCCTTGCTAAACAGCAGCCAGTTTTACTGCTGCAAAACCCATAAAAACAAAGGGAGAATAAGTCTGGCATGAGAAATAAGGTACGGGGAGAGTGAGGCACAGAAAAGAGATGCAGCATTAAATATACCAAGGCTGAGTCGTGCATCTGTTTTCATACAAGGATGATTTGGAGAGCTGTGCAAAAAGCAAAGAGATTTCATTCATCCTGAGCTCCCACATGGTCCAAAGTGTCTTTCCTGAGGGGAAAGGATACAACCTGCCTGAAAGAAGGCACATGGGGCAACCTCAGAGCTCTCAGCCTCCATCACCTCTGTGAGGTGCTTTGACATCTAGGAGGGCTTCCCAGTGTCCTCCTTATTCCCTCACCAGAGTGGTTACCCCGCTTCTGAGAGTTAGTGAGATCTGTTGGCTTGATGCATTTTGTTAACAGTACAAACATTCCTTTATTTGGCCTTACTTAATAGCAATTTTTCTGACCCTTAGAGCCTGACTACATCTGAGACACTGACCAGGTTATGTGAATATTTCATGCAGCAATGAACAAAAGTTCTGGTGCTCTTAAGGCAACAGGAAGAAATATTTCACTCAAAGTATACCATAGTTACTATTTCACAGGAGAGATATCTTTAGAAAGATATTATTGACCATTTTGGTAGCAAGAGTCTCTATGAGCAATTCTCTTAATGTCACCTGCCAGGTCACTTCTACTCCAAAGATGTAAGTGCTCTTTTCATGCATCTTTGCTAATCCATATTTAAAAAAAATAAAGATGAAACACTTCCCTTAACATGAGTTTAGTGGTTAATGTCTTTTAGTAATCCTTTCACTGTCCCTTAATTACACTGCTGCATCTCCCAAAGCTCCCCAGGGTCTAACTGAAGATTTCTATGGAATCCACTTGGTTTAGCTGTTTATGAGGGGGCATAGAACTAGCAGCAAGAACAACTGAGGTAAAAAAAAAGAGAGGGTATGGAAGAGAGAGAGGTAGAGCAGTTCCTTATGATGCCTGTGAACAGATCAGATGGTCATTTTGGTGTGATCTCTGAATGGGAGCAGAATGGGGTTATTGTCTGGTTTCCAGGGTGGTGCTTTCTGCTGAAGTATCAGCCTTACCATCACTGAAATGCAGCCATTTCCATGGTAAAACAACAACAACAAAATCCATTGTAACATGGAAACAGGAATGTTGCATAACAGTTGAAAAAGGGAGCAACAAGTACCTATGTCACAGACACAGGAATGGAGGGGGAGTGCTGTGTCTTTACTGTAGTACCAGGCATTTACAAGACTGAATGCCTAACTCAGTCTGCAACCATGAGGATGTCTTCCTGAAAATCTGTAGTGTTCAGTGAGCTAATACGGAACAATCCAGTTTGAGCAACGGCAGCACAGAGCTCTGCGTTTACTGTGCCTGCTTTGTGCACCAGGTATAAACACTCTCTTCCCCTGAGGAACTGCATTATCAAGAGCAGTCATAACATTCTATGGTTTAAGTTAACTGAAAGTGAAATTCTGAGATGCATTTGCAAAACCCTAGTGGGATTTGGACATCTTCTAAAGTGTCCATTAGAGAAATTTGGCAGCTACAACAAATTCCAGGAGATGCTATAATGTGAGCATAACCACTGACACCAAGCACTATGACAGCCACCAGGTTGGAAACCAACACCAACATTCGAGCACTGCCTGCCTTGACATCTTTAAAGACCTACAATTATTTCATTAGTTGGTACTCGAAGAGAATGACCCAGGTACAAAATCAGGTGTAGGCTGGGAAAAGGGGTAGGTGGAGAGGGCAGAACTTGATCCTGTTCTGTAACAGAGGTTACATGAATTTGGTTGTCAATTCATGCAAGAAGCTTCACTTGACATTGTCTGATGTGGTCAAAATAATCAGCCCAACCAGTTGGGGTTTTTAATAGAAATGCCCACTCAACCTTAACTCGAGCAGCCACAATTGTAGCAATATAATACATCATTGCTAGACCTACTCAAGCTGCCTTTTGATGATTTGGCTTACTCTTAACATGAAACCTTCAGCGACTGCCAAGCATCAGGGCTTTCCTGATCATTAAAATATTTTGTCTGAGCATGGCTCAGACTTGCTCATCTCATGAGTGCTGTCTTGAGGGCTACTTGAAAAAAAAAAAAAAAAGACCACCTTTTTTATTTAAAGTGAAAATTAATATATAGCTTATGGATAGTTAAACTGATTGTAGCATTCTTTTACATATTAATTGCACTTATGAAAGCTGTTCCCTTGCAGAGAGCCTCCACTATGCTGTTCTGACCCTCCAAATCTGGACCCATCCTTCTTGGCTACTGAGAAGAAAGCTTGATGACTCGATGCTCATTGTGTGTTGGAAGGGGGATGTGGAACAAGTGAAGCAGGCCTCTATGGTCTTTGGAAATTGGCCAGGGATGAGGCCATTGGATCTATATTTAGGAAGGGTTTCACTTAATAGGGCTTGCAGCTGTGCATGGGTTGGGGTGTGAATTCCATCTCTCCCGGCATACAAAACCAAATCTTTATTAAACAAGCAGTGACTCTGAGTTGTTCTGAAGTACCCTATCATTTTCACTACCCTGTTCATCTGTTAAGGCATTTGTATGACACATATAGGAAATAAAAGCCATCAATAAATCCTGTGTTTTCAGAATACTGATACAATGACCAATAACCTTAATAACCTAGAACGACATGAACAGAAACAACACTTTGTACCAATACTGTTTTTCACAATGAATGTCCAAAAGCATCAAGCCCCTAACTACCAGTGTGAGAGCTGGAAATATTATTACCTCTGTTTTATACATAGGAAAACTTGGAGTACAGAAAGGATTTATGATTACCCATATAGAGCCATATCCTTACCTTCAGATCACTGCATATAAAGAATAAAGGCAGGGCAATATCTGCTGCTATGTATTTGTACATGACTCAGTTCAGTGGGATCCTGAGCACAACCTGATGCTCTCCAAATATTCCTCCAGAAGACAAGAAGAATTTAACACCATAAAGTGAATTTGTCCCATGCTGGTGTGGGCAAAACTCAACACCAGAATGAAATCAGGTGGTTTTCTAATCTTACACTAAATAATAACTTGGGAGAAAAGGAGTTGTCCAAGTGCAAAGTCTTTATTTTATGGATTTTCAGTTTAAATAAAGCTATTTTTTTTCTTTCTCTGTGGGTTGCTTTTCATTTCATATTTGTGCAAGAACATAGAAGTAAGAAATTTTGCTCCATCTTTAATTGAGATTTTTCTCTAAATCTTTACATATGGGCCCAGTCTTGCAAAACATTGCTGCATAACAATTCTCAGACGTGACCTTTTCTGCTAAGCCACGAAAACACAACTGTGTGTTGCAGTGCTCAGCACCCTGTGTCCTCTTTCTTCAGCATCCTTTCTCTTGGCCTGGATGAGCACGCTCTTATTCATTTGCAGTGCTGCCACAGAGATTGCTGCTCTAACACAAAACCTAATCACTTCCCTTTTTGCATCTTTCTTCTGACTATTCCTCCTCTTCCAAACTAAAAATAAGTTGTTTGTATTCACTATGACTTTAGTGTCTCTCCCATTGCCATTAAAATGTGCTAAATGCTCTTAGACCACGAGGCAGCCTCCTGTGCTCTGGTTAGATTTTTCCATCATGCAGATTTCTGCTTTTCCCCAGTATATCCCCACAGGGAGAGAAGCTCCTCATAAATACCTAAAGAGCAACCTCCTCCAGTCAGTTATTTGTTATTCCTCTTCACCAGCTCAGTGACAACAGGTCCAAATGAAATCTTTTTTCTCCTCCTGTATTTGTGGTCTAATAATGGCTGTATGTTTGACCGTGACTCATTGGATACCTATGTATTCTCCCTGGCAACCAGCAGAATTGCTCCATTTTTGAGACCAGACTAGATTGGGTTTACCAAGGACAACACAGAAGCAGGCCAGACTTTATCCTTCTTAAAACATTTCACTGCCCTAACTCAAATCAAGGATTGCAAGCACTTTGGGACAAAGACCGCCATTCTGCTTGGCATTTCATAACACCAAGCACAGAAGAGTCCCAGCTCTTGCCTAGGACTCCTAGCAATAGAAATAAACAAAACCAAAATGAAGCAAAATAAACCAAACCTAAATAAAACTTTAAAAATTATGTTTGAGTAAAGCCTGTGTAATAAATCTCTGCTTTTACCTGTACAACTGGAGAAACAGCAACATGCTCACATATGTAGCCGTCGGACAAGCATGCAGTAAAGCAAAGCCACATACACACAATGATCATCATGCAAAGCATCTCAATTTTCCACTTGTGCAGATGGTTCTATGCAGAAAGTGGTGCAAAAATAGTTATTGGAAACCCACCTCTCACAATATCACCTAACTTAAGTTGTTCAAATTACCTTGCTGTAACTGATTTTTTTTTTCCCCCCCCTCTAATTGGCTGAAGTATCTATTGCAATATTTAGCTGTGAACAAAGTGGAGAAATGAAGGGCTTGGAATTGTTTTAAATTAATGGCTAAAAAGTATGACTTAAATGCTTTTATTCAAAACTAATTATTTGAGAGCAGGTATTCTTCTTTAACAGCAGGATGCAACATTTTTAGCATTATGAAAAAGAAGCTTTTGCCATGTAAACTCATGGGGTGAAATCTCATCCTTGATCTTCAAAGTGTGACAAAGAGCTATTGATTGGGAGCATATTGTCATTTAAATTACAATTAGGGATGGGTGAAAGGTGGTTATTCAACAATTCAAATCTTTTTAAAAAATGCTGTCAAGGGCAACTTAACCTTAACCTAAACACACACTTTTAAAAACTTCTGAGAGTTTCAAGCATTTCAGATACCAATATGATGTGTTTAAAGCAACAAACCTGCAAATTACAAGAGCAACACATAGTGCATTTTATTAATGCTGTTATTAAAAAAGCCTTTATAGAACATTTTCCTTCCCTGTTACCATGAAGCACACATTTGCTCCAAAACTGAAGGAGGGAGGTGGAAGGGGAGGTCTTTGCAATTTCTAAAATCAAGTTGTATCACTCAGTTCATCTTGCTAGAAGAGCTAATAACACAATTTAAAATCCAGATCCAATTTCTACTCTAATCAAGGTGAGTCTCATTCTCAGAGGAACCCAGTTTTTATCTCAAGAGCCACACGGAGAAGAGCACTAGACTGGGTCTCAGGAAAGCCGATCCAATTGGCAGTTGCTGCCGATCGACAAGCAACCTTCAACAAGCCACCACTTCTTCCATCCCCTACCACCTCTTCCCACTTATCTTCACTGAGGTGTCAGGGCCTCAGCCCAGAGCCTGTATGGACCACAAGACCTTTTCAAGGCATCTGCAGTGGTAGGAAATTTCAGTCACTGCCAAAGCTGCCAGGAAGAGGAGCCTATGGTCTATGCTGACATATGTAACTCGGTGAGATTTTGCCTAGAGGCCAAGAAAAGCTAGAAACCTCCCTTACAAACCACAAGCTCTGGGGTACAACCTGCCACCTGGCAACATTTTGGGTCCTCGTTAAGGTCTAGGTCCATGGTCTACTTTCCATCAGGACACAGATACAAGCCACAGCAAGAGCACCCAGCACCATGTTATCTGGCAGCATGTTGGCAGGATGAGGGAAGGGCTGTGCCAGTTTCTGATGGGCTTTTCTTCAATCTCATTAGTCAGTTTGAGTTCAAGCAGCTCTCGCCTTTCAGAGAGGATTATGCTGCCCTGCCAAGTTAGGAAGAGCATTCCTAGCCCTGCAGGACAAACAGCTTCCCAGACCTATGTTTATTTTCTTGGATGGCATATGTAGCCCATTGTGTGATTAGGTAGCACAGCGGGGTTTGGAAAGTGGTATTTCCCAGGCTGCTCTGGGCTCTGGATGATCGGCAGCATCGGGATCAGGGAGGAATGTTTTCCTTCACTATACACTGGTGAATGTGGCAGAGTTGGAAAGAGGTTTTGACTTTCCCCTTAGCACTCAGGAGATGAGGACTCCTTTTTGCCACATATACAGTAGGAACTCTTTCCTTGCCAATTTATCACACGTTTGGGTCCTTCTCCAAAACTGCAAGGAAACTTGTGGATCCTGTTACCTTCAAGTAGCTTTGCATGAGATTCCCTGTGGGATTTTCTTCCCCTGGTGTGAAAGTGCTTTGGTGGAAAGGGCAGAATTAAAAAATCTCCACCAGATTGTCTCAGCTCTCTGTGCTCCTCGGGCAGCTCAGGATGCGTGGCACATGGGCAAGGGCTACAGCTAAGGTCAAGCTTCCCGTATTTTGAACTTGCTGGCACAGACTAGCTGCAAGAGGAGGAGAAGGAATTATTTTGAACAAAAACCCTACTGATCTGTTTTGGGAGTGGTGATAATCAGAACATCCTATTTAACTTTTGACCACAGAGCAAGGGAGAAGAGCCAGCAAGGTTTTAGGAGGGGAAACTTTTTATATGTTTCTTTCTTCTGATCTGTTTTCACACTGCTAAGAATTAGAAAGGAAATTATGGTTAAAATGCAGTAATGACAACATTTGAAGCTATTCAGTTGTCCAAAGAATGGTTGGTACAATCTAAATTTCTGGGATTCAAAATAATCATGAGAAGTAGTGTCAGCAACAGAAAAAGATGTTGTATAGATCTCACTCTTCAGTTTAGTAAGATCTCTGTCACACTCTGCTCAACTAAAATCTCTTACTAAAACAGCCCTGCTTTACTGGGACAAGGGACACATGGCAACAAGACTTGCATGACTTGAAGAAGCAGCACCACTTTGGTGACTGAGAGGCACAGTGCACATTTACTCCTATTAAACTCTGTTTCTCGAGTTGCATTTTACCACATAAGTAGATAAAATGGGTAAACTTTCAACTTTCTCTCCTTACTGATAGCAGCAATTCTGCTCGTGCTAACAGGACTATTTATCATCAGGGAAATCACTTCGGTTTTCTGTGTTCATGTTGCTGACAGAGTTCAGTGTATGTTTAAGTAGAGAGAAGGCAATAGGGTGTAGATCTTGGCTGGCTGGGTCAAGTTTGCAAAGACAAGGAGCTGCTTCATCTCGCTCATCAGCTATTGTTTAACCCAAAGAAATCAAATAAAGCCAATTTGTATAACTTTTATGTTAAAAAACAAACAAACAAAACCCCCCAAGATGAGGAAGGAAAATTTTAAGTAGCACCTGGGTATCACAAAATTCACAAGCCACTGAAATACTGGAAAAGTACTAAAAGAGTATTGTTTGTCATTGCAAATAGGCAATTGACTTTACCTTTGCTTTAAAGCTCTCAGAACGTGCAATATCAATTGTATAGGAAATTACTGACGGCAGTTATCAAGGTTAACTCCTATTTTGTTAAGCCAGCACTTTGCAAAGTAACAGGAAAATTTAGAGGCAGGGGAAGGCTGTTTTTATTTTTTTCTTTTGTTGTTGTTGTTGTTGTTGTTCTTGTTGTTTTTTATGAAATGCATACAAAAGTAGTATCGAAATGTTTGCTGAAGGAGCACCCAGCAGAGGAAGGGAGCTGGGGATGCAAGATGCGTCAGTGCCGCCTTGTGGAAGCTTCAAGCGCCGACCCGGAGCCTGTTTACTGGCCTCAGTGGCTCATTTACAGAAAAACTCCCCAACCCAAGGGCTCTTTCATAACATTTGGGCAAAGCAATGCTGCAGAGACTAAATAAAACAAAGGCAAAAGGAAGCTGGATTTAATTCCGGATGTAATCCTGACTTAGGGCAGGGTGGCACACTAATTCTCACAGCTTCCAGAACCACGTATTTTTTTATTTTCTTTTATTTTTTTTTCCCCCTCAGCCATGTAGTTACAGAGGTCTTTTTTATTTGCTCAGGAAATCGTGTTTCCGGTTGCTATCACCAAAAAAATTCCAAACATCAACAAGAAAAACAGTAGGGAAAATTCAGTAGCTTCATTCCCCACCACTGTTTTGTGCTCCTCCTTTGTCCTAGGGCGCTGTGCGTGCTTAACCTGAGCAGGTTTTCATGTCAGCTCTCACATCTTCTCCACTTTGGGTTAGCTTTGCAATTGTCTCTCTCAGTACAATTCTTTTCTAACCTGGCCACAATCAAATGAACTTGCTTTAAAGAAATAGCTCCATACTGATGAAAAAAAAAATAATTGAAAAAAAAAATATATAAAGGATATATGGGGTTGAATCTGACAAGTTTTCAGACAAGTTGTTGGTTTTTTTTTTACCAGTATCCTATTTGATCTTTAGTTTACCTGAAACCCCTCTTCTCAGTTCAACCAACATTAGTTACATGACTGTTTTATGCTGATTACTAAGAAGAAAATAATTCACAAGACATTTGCCTTGGATGGGACTTGAGCCTGTCATCTAGATGGTTTCTGAGGGGTATCTTTTGGCTTGGGCTACAATCAGAAAAAGGTTTTATAGCTCCAGAGAGCTTTGATTCCTGTTCATAAATATGGCAACAGCAGCAGCAACATTTAACATTTTCAACCACTCATTTTCTTAGGAGCTAGGGAAGTATTTATACAGATATTCTTAACTACTGCTGGTTCATTCAAGATTTTTCACATGTATTATTCTTGCGGGATAAGTAGCTGGATAAGTGGCCACAGGCTTCTGAATTATCACACCCGTGCACAATACATTTTGTTTAAGTTATAACCACATAATTTAAGCTGCTTACGTAAATTATAAAATATTCCCAACCCCAAGCCCAGTACATTTGCATTAAGCAACATTAATGCAGGACTGGCTTATGCATTCCAAGTTTTTGTGGTTTTCCAATTAGTCCTCCAGTAACAGTATCACATTATCATAATTTTAAGGTGTTACAAATGTGATATCCAAATTAGAGATCAAATTCCCTATATTATATGTTTCTTCCTTGAGGGCTTACCAACCAAACACAGACTCAGCAAAGAAGGGAGATAAATGATAAAAGTGCTTGTTCTTCATATTCAAGTCCCTAGTGTCATAACAGTGGAGAGTGACTCTAAGAAAGGTAGGTTGTGAACAGCCCTTCGATGAACGCTTCACAAGGTTATTCCTGAAGAGCAGGGCAGCCTCTAGAAGCAATCTTTAATTACTAGAAGTTCTCAAGTGGTAAATTTTCAATAATTTCACTAACATCAGCTTATACAACTGAGATTTGCTCAAATTCATTACCGGCTTATGATACCGATTTCACGTGCAAGCTAACCCCCAGTGCAAAGCCTAAGTCAATGGAAAATGTAAAGTTTCATTTACTTTCACACTGGAAACAAGATGCTGTGACACAGAGCCATACAAGAAAGCCTTCTTCACCTCAAGATTGGAGAATATTACTGAAACTTTCATCAAATAGAATAATGGTTTCCATCTGTAACCTAATTCGTATAGTGCCTCTCCCAGTTCCCGGTAACTTGCTTTCAAGACACAGAATATTGTAAATGTTTGGATTTTTTGGCTGCCCAAACTTTAAAAGGAAAAGAGTTACTGTGTCAGCCCAAAGTAGGAGAGGTTAGAGTTCTCAAAAGATGTATAACAAATCACTGAAATGAAATAGAATACAGCTGTATGCTAGGAAAATATACATACATTTGTTGAGTGAAAACTCAAACAACAACTCGAGCTACGCTCAAAGCAGAGGTAAGCTCAAAATACCTTCAGTCATACTCCAAGATGTACTGCACAGGTGAAAAAGGACATGGATATGATCCTCTTTCCAGAACCACCCCTCATTTCTGCAGCAAGATTTCTTGTGCTCTAAGTTATTCAGCTGAAAATTGTAAGTAATAAGATGATTTCTGTATCCAAACACTGAATTTCTTCATCTGGACACTTCTTCCTTGCAGCAAAAATACTAAGTAACAAGTATCAGCCTTGTCTGACAATCTTTAATCAAACTTGGCATTGGTTTAAAGATTGATTAGGTATGTAGGACATCAAAGAGTAAACCTCAGGGAATGAAAATGAATGATGGCATTATTTTCTTACAGTGTGTTTAAGAGTAAGTGGTATTTAGAGAATATTTATGACTCATATATAAGTCACTTATTTTCCTTGCACCTCAAAATGTCCCAGATCAATATTAAAAATTATCAGAATGATTGTGTGCTTTTATAAAAGCATAGGAAATCAAGTCATCTAGATTTTTTTAGAAGGACATCCAAATGAAGTGTTTTGTGTCCATTGCCTGATTAAAAAGGGCAAAGTCCATGACAAGGTCAAGATGAAAATGTAGGCAAAATTTTAAGTCTAAAATACTCCATTAAGCTCAGTTCTAGAAATGTAATTTTCCTCTTGGGTTTTGCCTCAAACACAAATATAATTTACAAAAAGCCTAACGTTTCCCTACTTCAGTGTTTTCAGACTAAGTGAAGAAAAACATCCATGCAGAATTAAAAGATCATAGTGATCATTTAGAGAAAAATTATTTTTCTCTCCTTTAGAAAAGGAAGGTTCAAACCAGCCAACTACTGCAATCAGGATCATATAGGCTCACTGGAGCATTAATAACAGCAGCTCTAAATAGCCTGGCACAAATACTTTTATGATGGCAGGGCTTAAGGGGTGGTGCTGGTGAAACAACTTTGCAGAAGTGCTGGCACGTGAGAAAAATGCCATCTTTTTCCAGTGATATCTGAGTTTATGTCAAAATAAAAAGTGTTCTTTTTGATGCTTTGCCTGCCAAGCTCCCACAAGTTGGTTTGATCTGGCCCTTTAGAGAAAGCCACTGTAGACTTTGCCCCTGCAGAGTCTCAAACACAGGTATGCCCCCTGAATTAAGAAGGTTTCTTAATTCAGGAGGCATACAGAGAAAAAAGAAATACAGGCTTTAGGCTTCTTAGACTTTTTACTTTTCTTATGTATCAATATTATCATTAAATATCCATCACGCAGTTTAACTTCAACACTGCAAGAGGTTAACCTGCATTTGCAACGTCTGTCAACAAATTGCAGAGCCAATGCCATGAAACATCACAGGTACCTCATTCCAAGGGTCTGTCCTGTCTTTTCAATCAGACAGCATATTTCTACAAAGCCCAAACCCCACCAAAGGCACCAGATTTGTGTTAGGAGGCTCCACACCTTTCACCTTCTCAAAGAAACAGCATTTATGTGAGAAATGGGATCAGCAGCCTCAAGATCTGCCAGCAGAAGCCCTGCACAGACATAGACCTCAAACCCCATTTTTGCTACCGGTTAAGAATAATCCCTACTAAATGTATTCACCCTCTTTCCTATCTGCTCCAAGACTAAAGATGACTCCTACGGGAAACTCAGCAGCTGAAGGACCAGGTGCTCACTGCTCAGATAATTATTTTGTAGCTGTCACAACTGGCTGTTAACTCTTCTCTCCTGGCCTTCCCAGCCCTGCGTACAGTTGACTGCACTGTTTTATTCTCTTAGATGTAATTTTTTTTTCTTTCTCTCTCTCTCTATTTTTTTTTTTTTTCTCCTGGTGTACAGTTCTCCACGGTGGGAAATATCAGTTCTTGGAGGGCTGTATATATAATGCTCTTTTAAGATTCAGAAAGCCTTCCCTGATGGCCACATGATATTTGAAGATTGCATGAAAATATATGTAAGATGAAAACCAGCAAGCATCTTTCTTTACATTCAGTTTGCCTCAAGGTCAGGGAAATTTTGCAGGAGATTCTCTTTTGGAGGATCTTCTCATTAGCTCACATCACCTAAAATATGTGGCCCCATAACTTCCAACTTTAAGTTCTGTGTGATCAGTAACATTCTTAACACAAGGGCAATCGTTTGTGTATTTAATATCATGCTCAGGGTTAATTTTTGTCAGGTAGCAGACCAAAATGACATGGAGGTTATTAGGCAGCTTCAAAAGTGAGTTATGTACATTATAAAAAGAATTTAAATTAGGCAAAAAGAATATTTAGAAAACTAATGACTCTGAGTGAAATTAATAGCAGCCAACCCACACAATATAGAATATTTGCTTTGCTCTTTTCCCAACATTTTCCACACAGACTTGCATGAATAAATCCAACTGACAGCTGCAACTTGTAAGGAGAAAGGAAGTCATGAACTTTTGATAGATCCTCTTGTAATCAACAGGTTTTGGAGGGGGCTAGTGGGAGAATGTGCATTTTGAACATGAAGAAATATTGGCTCTATTTGCTCTTCAATACAACTCAAGCTTCCTTCAGCTCGGTAGCATAAAAAGATTTAGCAAATTCAACACTCAGGCAGTGATGGTTTCTGCAATGCCCCAACATAATGTCATTAAGTGCTCAACAATGGCTTTAAATAAGTAGCTTTTGGAAGTTATATGTCTTTGAAGTTTCATTAATTAGTCATATCATCGGGAATGTATGGCTAAAGTAAATTACAGTGTTTAAAATATCTACTCTTTCAATGTGAAAAATGAAAGGATCCAGCTACCTTGTCTTTATACTAATGAAGATATTATTAATTGGTTTAGCAAAAACATAGATCTAACCATAATGTGCAACAGTTATTAAAGATAATTAACTACAGATCATTGGTTTGAAACATCTAGTCCAAAATGATTTCTGAAGGGCACATTATTCTATGAGATAAAATAATTAAATTTCTAACAGCTGCATAAGACAACTGTGGCATATCTAGTGTTTTAATTTCTTTTGTTCTATCCTCATGGTACTCCTCTGGTTTGGATTCTGAAACTGCTACCAGTGTTTCGCCGCGAACAGTCTGTACAGCCTGCTAGACTGCAATATTTAATGTCTGAGGAAAAATGATGATTGAAAGAAAAGGGATTAAAAATGACAGCACAGCTAATAATACACACATGCACGCGTGCATGTGCGCACACACACACACACAAAGTCAGCTACTTCTCCTCGAAGGAGAAAAGGAGACGGTCGGAACCAAACGAAGCAGGGGGTTAAATGTGTTTCTGTTCTAACATTAGCTACACAAGTCCTGCTCAAACCAAAACAGCACATTTGCAAATTAAACCTCAAAGACAAAGCAATGCCAAATACTTGTAGATTAATTAATAACGGAATCATACACAGACACATGAAACTAAGCAAGTACAGTAAAGAAAGGGGGGGGGGGGGGGAAGCAACTGAGGAGCTGAAACAGAAGTCTGTTTATTAAAACCCATATGTTCCAGGTCCAGAATATCTGAGCTCATGTCTGCTCCGGTACCATTCCCAAAAATATTTTGGGTCAGTATTTATTACACGTGCCAGTAATGGGCTCATCATTAATTTCTTGATTTCTCTTTTTGATACCAGTAACCCACAAATGCTTTCCATAGCCCGGAACTGCATTAATTAGAGAGCTGTTTGCTTACAGCGTTAGATTTCTCCCCATGTTTTGTAAGAAAATTCGTATCCCAAAATATTCCTCATTTGCAGCAAATTTAGCTGCTTCAGCAGAGAGTGAGATTTAGACAGGAAAGGCAGGGAAGCAGGAAATAACACAGTTCAGTCAAGATTAGGTGTGTTGCTAACTAACATTGATTTAGCAAAAGACTGGAAAAAAGGCATTACGTGGTGCCCCTGAATTCATACGGTGCAAGCAACAAGAGGGTGGCTTTGTGTTTGGTTTGACATTCCATGGTTGACTTTTACTGTATGGATTTTATTTATTCAGATCTTCTACTTCCTCTGTAGCTTGAAAAAAGGGAATGAGGACCTCATAGAATCTAAAAAAATTATTTACAAGTATCTAAAACATTGCACAAAGAGTGGCATCATTTACCTCAGCTCTTACCCATTACTCTCAGCAGGGATAGGAGTTGCAATGTATCTGTAGATATAATCTGGGATAAAATGGGTTTGGAAGGTGGTATAAAAGAAACACCAGATGACTTCATTTTAAAGGAGAGATATTTGGAGAGTTGTTTTGGATGTTCCTTGCCACAAGGAACAATCCTATCCTGCCAGTCTTTAAGAAAAGATGAAAGGTGTACCTTACTCCTGAAAATTTTGGGGTCTTCTGTAATGACTCTCTGCTGTAGAAATAAGGAACAGTTTAATGGTCTCTGGAGCCAGTTCTCTTAGTTTCTGCCCCTTGTCATCACTGGGACTATGCAAATGTCACAAAGTGCTCCTGAATAAGGACAACAGCATTTTCTATTCTGGTGTAAGGGAAAGCACAGGAAAAAGGGAGAGGACATCTCCACCACGGGATGGTTAGACCAGGCAAGGTGCAACTGTGGATCACTGAGATGCCGATGCTCAGAGTCTCCGAGGGTGGGGGTGCTCAGAGACCTGCCACACTGCCCGTTGTTGCAGGTTTGCTTCCACCTCAAAACTGTAACTCCCCTGAATATCTTGTGGTTTGATTTTTTTTTTTTTTAATTGAAGATTCCCAGACTGACACATTTTCCAGTGATCTTAGTTTTAAAACCTACAGAGTATTTTAGAGAGAAGAAAATGTTACTGCAAAAAGGAAGATTTTTCTTGGCAGGGTTGCCCCTTGCTCTCCCAATGGTGCTGGGGTGTGAGATGTGCTTCTGCAATCTTAGCTGACCTATTTGTTGATGTATTTCAGGTAGCCAGATGTCCCAGTACTTCAGGAACTCAGAAGAAAATGATATTCAACTGTTTGTCCTGGTTTCAGTGCAACCAGCCAGCTGGCTACCCACTGCTCCCTTCAAGTCCTTCCTCCCCCACCGAAAGCCTCCAGGTCACTTGCTGACCCACAGCACATCCCTCCCTACCTTTGAAGATGAACCTGGGGTCCAGCTACATCTGTGCTGAGGCCTCTCGTTGTGTGTCTGGCACACAATAAATGTGAGGCTCTCCAAATGTCAGAGCATGCCAGCTGATGCACATTGAGATTTAGAGCATCACAGATTTCATTGCACAAACAAATGCTCAAGAACTTGACAGGGGAGTTACCATCTTTGCAAGGGAAGGAAAACTTGCCAAGGGTGATTTAGCTACAGGTTAGGAGAGCACGGAGGAGAGGAGTAATGAGGAAGCCTGACCAGGCACTGGGGTAACAGAAACACAAGCAAGCAGCCTGCAACCAGGTAGATCTTCTGTCTCACCATACAGAGGCTCCAGCCTTCTGGCATTCCTGTTGCCAGAAGGAACAAGAGCCCCAGCCCTACTTTTAGCTGCCAAAATTTTATTCTATCAATGTGAGTTCTGTCATCTAATAATGCACTGTGCCTTGCAAGCACAGACAAGTTACCAGCACCTAAGTGTGACAGCAAAATTCAATCAAAAGATATTCCTTGAAAATTATTTCCTTCATCAGGGAAATAATTTGTGCAGGCTAGGTGACTGGCATCCCAAAAAAAAGCCAACAGCTCAATACATCCCAACAAAATCCACACTTTTTTTGCTCACTCTGATACCATTCAGACTCTCCATCACCATCCTTCAGAGCATCACTCCTAGTCCATACATCCCCTGTACCTCTCACACATGCTTTGGCTGTTGGTATACACCATTCCAGGGCAGTAGCATTGCCCCAGAGCTTCTGCTTGCCATGGGAATATCTCTCAGTGCCTGGGGTTATGGGCTGAGCAAAGCAGAGTTCACAGCCTTGGCTAACTTGAAAACTAGTGGTCTCCCAGCACACATTTTCAAGAAGAGAGTGCAGGATTTTGCAGTCCAGTGTGTTTCACTTTCTAACATAAAGCTCCATCCTGCTTCAAGGCACCACCTCAGGAGACCAGAAGGAAATAGCAATGATGATGGCAAGTGCCTGGTGAAATGGTCTAGTCTTCAAGTGAGGCTTAGCCCCTCTTGTCTCTCCATTGTCTCCTCTGCCAGGGAGTTAAATTAAAGAAAATATGGTCTGGAAAGAGCAGAGCCCTGTTTTCTGCAAAGGAAAGAAACATCTGCTGAATACTTGGGACAGCAAATGTCAACGGGGCTCCATTAGCGTTCATTCAGTTAAAGGGCTGGATTTCCCTTCCCTCTAGTTGTAGAACTCTAATTTCACTGACTACAGTGATTTCACCAGTCTAATTAGGCCCCCAGATAATAGTCAAAGTACTTATTATGTTATCTTTTCACTGATTTTATATTATACACATTTGTCTGTTAAATATAATGATTCGATTTCCCAGATTTACAAATTTCAATTAGCAACCCACTTAAAAATCACAAGCTACCTGCCATTGGTCTGGTATGTTCTCTGTTTACAGCAAGCCCAATTGTTTGCTTTATGCTGTCAACGAAGAGAAACTGGGGTTTTTTGGGGGGGTGGGGGGAGGGGAGAAGGGAGGCAATAAATAATAAAAATAATTGAACATCAGCCACTGAACCAGCAGGAACGCAAAATATTTCCATGAAAGGGAATCCAACAGGACCAGAGATCTGTAGGGTAACTATTCCCAGTGTGAGGAGGAAAAGCGAGCCAAGTGTAGAAGCCAGGCTTGTTTCCTCTCTCCCCATAGTGTGTTCTATCCCAGTACAGTTGGAAAACAGGGTACACAAAGCGCCTAGGCATAGCCATACTATTCCACCCCCTACTGGGAAGCTATTTATTTTAACAGCCGCAGAATCTTTTCATTGTGTTCCTGGTCTAAACAGTTAGCTGTGCACGCAAGAGAGGTACAGCTGCTCTTTTACTGGGAGCTCTGGGAGCAAGAGAGGAGGTGTCAGGAAGGAGCACTGCGCCCTAGCGCTCTCCCTTCCTCCCCTCGCCTCCGCCAACCAGATATAAACAAAGTTACTAAAACAAAGGCACAACATCAAGTTCCTAGGTTGAAAATAGCCCTGCGCTCATTCAGGAAAAATTCCCTTTCTCGTTAGCGGCCGCGCTCAGATTGCTGACGGATGGCACCGCTGCTGCTGCCAGAGCTGCTCTTCCCTAAGGCGACTGACCGAGCATCTTCCTCTGCCCCAGAGCCCTGTAGCTCTCCTACATTTGGTGCCTAAACCCTCTTTCCAAAACAGTTTCTGGTGTTACTAGTTTGTGCGCTGTTGCTGAGGGATTATCCAGCAACATGCTTGTGTCATAAGGATTCCGAGTCATGGCAATTTAAGACTCAGTTACTGCTAGGAAGGGAAAAATAAAAAGAAATAAAAAAGAAGAAATTGACAAAAGGTAGCAGCAGTCATCTCCACTGGAAAACTCAACACTTTTCTCTCTTGCTGGCTAGAAGTGCTGCCTTGCCTGCCAGCATACCTGCAGGTATCATTACACCTTTTTTTGACTACGGCAATGTTACCTTTGTCCCGTTGCCCAAAATTCAAATCTAGATTTGAGTTTTTATGCTGCTTAGAATTGAAGGAAAAGTGCATTGGCTTACTGATATTTCAAATATATAATGTTCTTCCCATTGTGCATAAAACAGGTTAGGACGATAAGGTCTCTTTCCCCCCCATCTGTTTTTTAGTAGCAAGACAGGGTGCAATTTTAACAAGTGTTTATCCTTTATCCACAGAATCACAGTGTCATTCCTCTTCCAAAACTTCTTGCACATTGTTTCTAGGCATGTGGGTTTAGTTCCTAGAAAGAAATAGGGCTCAGATAGCCCATCTGCAAGGGACAGCCACTTCCCATGGCATCCCCTGGAACTAGCAGGTGCCCAAACCCATCTCTGTCCCCTCCAGGCACTGCTCCATTGCCGAAGAGCAAGCTCAAGGAGTTGATTTGGCCAAGCAGTCCCACACTGGTCATAGAGAAGGAGAAAGAGAAGCTTGCATGTATGCTGCAAGACGTCAGACTGCCAAAGATGATGTTACTTTAAAGCCCGAAGGATAGTATTTATTTTAAATTGAAAGGAAAACCAAGCAAATACTTTTTAACTGTGTCTGTTTTCCCAGTATACTCCCCCAAGACCTGCTGAGGGACCCTGGACCTACGACAGGCATTTTATCTTTCCCTCTTTTAAACAGCAAGTTGAAATTTAACTGCTTCATCTTCACATTGCTCACTCCTTAAGTAGTTGAAACTTACTTTTAACTGTTACATGCCAACAAAACAGGTTGCTTAATTGATTTGACCTTTCACAGTATTTTTTAATTTTCAATCTTAGTTTCATTGTTCCATCTGGCACTTTAAAACGGCATCTGGTTAACTGTACTTAACCAGCTGATCACTGTACAGTTATTTTTAAATGTAATGTATGCTTAAACAGATGTTATTTTTATAGATGTAGATCTAAACTGCACTTGTATACGTGCTATGTCTGCATAAGCTCTTTCTGCAATTCAAATGTTGACACCAAAAATTACAAGCCAGAATGCTTATGAACTTCACTATTATGTTACTGCACTTTTTTGCAGCTTGTTAGGTAAACATCAATTCAGTTCTTTTTTTCTCTGTTCATTGCACATAAATAAAACATTAGCGTTTAGTTTATAAAGTGATGAACATTTTGCTGTGTTGGATTTAGCTTTATAAATACAACTGCTGTCAGCAAGAAAAAAAAAAAAAGATTTATTGAATAAATAATAAGAATGCTAGAGGAAAATGAAGGTGTATATATATTAGGAAAAACAAGGTGTCTGTCCATAGGTCACACAAGGGTCTTCTAACACACAGACATCCTATGTGAGGATATTTAATAACTGCATTTTTGCAAGATGTAGTTAGGCTCCTGAATCAAGAGCAGACTGGTAAAATACAGCACAACACTGATAGCTGTAATTGTTAGCAGTAACTGGAGGCTCTGTTTTGACATTGTACCACAGAAAACTCGAGTTCAAAGGTCCTCAGGAGTCAAGAGTTTTACAGAAAGGATACAAATGGAGAGTTAGATATGACCAATCTAATAGAACTAGCATTGGCAGTCTGTTAAATAAAGAGATGTACACAATAACCACAGTTTAACAGAATATTGCCTGATTTAACTTACTACAAACTGTAAATCTTTATTTTCTAATACCACATTCTACCAAATATCTTACTGAAGTTAGTCCAAATTACCAAGGTCGATTAGAGGCTAGTCTGGAATACACACACACATATATACATACATACATATACACACACATACATACACATACATACACACATGTTTTTTTCTCCCCCCTACACTCATTTAATGCTGATCATTTGCTTAGTAAATTACAGATTGTGAAACCATTTATTCCTTGGACAGGTTTGGGAAACACAAAACATGATACACAAGCATTCAATCTTGAAAAGCCAGTTTGATTTTGAGAATGGTAAACAGAAAAACTTTTCCAGTCAGATCATTGTGGGGTTTTGGGGGGAGGAGTGGGGGTGTGGTGTGTGGAGAATAATGAATTCTGCAATATCTAAAGTATTTTCACCAAAAGAACTTAAACTGGAATATTAAAAAGAATTTGTGCAATATGCAAGGGCGTATGTTACTTTGCACAAAGGAAGTGGTCTCGGCACTGAATATTTCACAGAGAACTTTTAAGTATCATTCTCAAGGTTAAAAATTGCTGTTATACATAATACCTCAGTAATTGATAGACATTTTCTCTCTCCAGAGCCCATTTTCTGTGAAAAACACCACATAACATCTGTTCATAAACAGTCCTTCTGTGAGAACACTGACACAGGTCTTGAGCTTCTACTGGCTCAATTCCCCTGCCATACACAGATGGCATGAGGTATTTATACAGCTGAATTCTTTGTAATACAAGCTCAACTATATCTTCAGGTAAGACTATGGGCAAACATGTGCTTATACTATTCTGCTGACTTACCTCGAGTCATTTAAACAGTTCCCTCTGACACAAAGACAAATTTTGTGTCGTACTGTTATGCAAGTGTTTTGCCTCAAAATCACCTTCAGCAATCAGCACAGAGCTCTGCAAGATAAGGACATTTGGAGAGCGTACAAAACCCTCCAAATTTCTTGTTAATGAGCTAACAGTCGTGTTAAGAGTCAAGACTCGGGGCTATTCTCTCCTTGATTTTGATGGATGTATTTTTCTTTTATGGGAAAAGGTTTGTTTTGATGGTATAACACTCGTTCCTTCGCATGCAAAACGTTAAACAAAGAGACAAACTCTGGCATTCAACTTTCACATACACAGCAACGGAGCGTGTAGGTTAGGCACAGTTTTCTATATGCTGTGTTGGTTATTCCCTCTAAGCAATTCTGAGTGAATATCACTTTATAATGCGTTCAGAAATTGCTTTCCTACTTATCTCCATGAAATTATGGAAGGCTTCAGCTGACTTCTGAAGAAATCTAGGTACCATGACACCATCTGCCAGACGACACCCTAGTCCTACGCACACATATGCCTGTGCTTTGACTGTGGTCTGTATACACTTAAGAAATAAAGCACATACGTAGAGATTTGCAAGGTGAGAGTCTTGAAAATGAGAAACTTCAAAACCAGGGACAGTCTGTCGGTGTTTTGAAGTGAGGAGAGAAAAAGTAAACTTTGGCCAAGATTTTAAAATGTACTTAATTCTAACATCTACTAATTCAAATGCCTTGCAATAGTTCTTTCCATACCTTGACCCCTAGCAAGTTACAGAAGTCCACAATGGTGACTTAAGAGAATATCATCTACATAAAGGTATGAGGGGAAAAAAAAAAAAAAATCAGAGATCTTGACAAAAGAACTCTTTAATGAGGATATGTACTGATAGAACTGTGAAAAAAAAAAGAGAGATATTTTAGGTCATCTTTCAAGCAGAAGTTTATACCTGCAGGGGGCTGGTGGCCAACTGCTTAAACTATTCATAGATTCTTATTTTACCCATGGAACATTTAATAAAAAGGTTTTTCTGGAAACTACTCATCCTGCAGAATATATGAAAATGTACTTTCCCTGGAAGGTAGATGATATGCTTCAAGTTACCTGCATCTGTGAGTTGATTGGGTGACCCCATGAAGGTGAACTCCATCAAGCACAAGAAGAGTAAAGCAATGGTCCTAGTGAAGAGCAACAATGCTCCTGTTGTGTGTAATAGGAGTGGGGAACCCTCCAATAGGCACAGCACAACTCTGCTAATCCCAGAGCTCCACTGGCATTTAAGTCTCCCTTGACATGTTCAAAATACCAAAGCAAAATGCCAAAGGAGGCTGAATTTGTGTATTGGCACTTACAGCTGCAGTATCTAGATGGACAGAGTAGCTTAACAGGGAAAGAGGCATCCCTTAGCAGAGGATAAAAACCAGTTTGAAATGTTCAGAGTGGCAGTTAAAACAGTTAAAGCAACCTGGTTCTGTTTCCAGCTGCACCACAGATTCTCCACATGTTACAGGTATGTCACTGAGTTGTGCTGGCTTTCCACAGCCACTGCCTGTAAATGGGAGCATTGCTGATGCTTCCTGGCCTCTGGAAGATGTTAAATAAGCCCATTGGTGATTGTGATGTGCTTTAACATTGTAGTTATCAAAAAGCCAATAAATAGCACGCCCTCACTAAATGTCCTTTTAATACTCTTTTAAAATTTGGTGGCTTCTTGGTTGTATTTGCTTTTTTCTGTAAGCTGATGAAAAAAAAATACAGCTAAACAGAGATAAGTTTAAAGAAAGATTATGTGGAAATGGATGCTACTTGCCTTTTTTTTTTTTTTTTTTTTTAAATACTGTATTATGAAAGAATTAACTTGGAATGATACCAAATGCATCATTCAATTCAAATATCGTGCTTGCTTATGGTCTGTAATACGATTGGATGCATTGTAAGCAATGTCTTGACACAGTAGATGTGATGAATACAACTGAGTGTATCAAACACCAACTGTACTAAATCCACAGTAATGCCTCCTTTTTGTAAGTTCTTTATGCTCCAGTAGTTTTCATTTTTATGATAAGTATGAACCAACCCAGCTCAGAGTACGTTCCACCAAGTGCTTGTTCCTTTGAAAGAATCAGTCACCTAATATTTATCAATTAAAGTTTGTAGAATAAACAATGCAGAGAATAATTTTATAATGCTGATGTCAAGAACACACAATTCTCCAAATATGATTGGAACTGCTTCCTTTAGCATTGAATCGCTCTGGCTTTTCCTTCTCTCTAAATTCTCCTCCCTTCTACCAAGCATTATTTTACTCAAATGGTGTCTCAACTGCACTTGATGCACATTATAATGATCATGTCTTCAGCATTTTTCTTTTTGAAGTTCTTTTTAATTACAAAATAATATCCTGTTTGAAGAACACAGCTTTGATATCTCCCTCTGCATTTAGTAATTATAAACTTGTTCTCATTATCAATATATTTTGCATGTTAGTTTGTTGTGCTTTCTTATTTTTTTGTTGTTTGTTTTTGGGTTTTTTTTTTAAATAAGGAAACTTGGGTGATTTTGATTATGGATCACATGGGAAATAAAAGTCCATTTCAGAGCCCTGATGCCCATAGACATGACTCCATCATCCTTGACTATCATCAGGATAAAAAGGTTGGAACTGATGTGTGAGGGTCAGAGCAGTGTCTGGGATGTAACTGGAAGTAAAAAAAAAAAATAAAAAAAAAAAAAGCAAGCCTGATCCATCAGTCCCACTGCATTGTCTGTGCAGCCCGTGACTAGCAGAATGAAACCCCAGCAAGAGACATATTCAAAGCTAAGCCAAAGAACGAGCAAAAAAAGAGTGATTTGCATCCCTCTTTTATCAGCATCTGAAAAGGGATTGGCAATCTCTAAGCTTCATATGCCCAAATCTGAGAGATTTAAGTTATTCACATTTGCTAGCATCTTTGGGACTTCTGAAAAAAAGATGTTTCACAAATGAAAGCTTTTATGACATCCAACAACATACAATAAAACCATACGTTTTTAGGCAATGCAAATTAACAGAGCTGCCACACTCAGTGAAATTATTCAGCAGATTTCAATATGAGAGTGAAGTTATCTGCTCATCTCTTCTGATAACAAGATGCCATCTCCCGCCCTGTTAGACCTCAGCATCACTGCCAGAAATGCCAGTGATGCTCTGCAAGATTTCTTTCACACATTGGAAGCAGGCACACAAACACAGAAGGGTTAAAAGTGTGAGGTATTAGGGAGGTCTGGGCAAAACTTCTTTTAGTTTGGATTTAGACCAGAATTTGCCATTTGAATAACCCTAACATATACATGACAGAGTGTAATGTATGTCCTTTTTTCTGAGCTGGTTTACATAACTGCCTCTGTAGACTATGGTCCAACAGCAGTGCCTTTTGGGAGTTTCACTGTGGTCAGTAAGATCTTTGTTTTAATAAAGCTGCATAACAAAACATAGCTTTTGCTGGCTGTAAAATATTAAGTGGGAAATGCAGCTTGGGGAAATAGAAGGCACGCATTGAAAAGGGGAGGTGATTTTTTTAATAAAACTTTCATACAATTTAAAGCACTGCAAGAGTTTGATCCTTTTCCCCTTTATGTATGCACAGACTCTCTGATGCAGAGGAGAAATGTTAAGTTTAATTAGTGCTGCAGACCCTGCAGGAATGTCTTGTATATAAGAAAAAAAAAATAAAAAAGGGGAGGAAAAAAAAAATCACTTAAATATGTGAGCCAGAAAGATTTCACACATATATAGTTAGTCATATAGTTAAGTGTTTGCAAGATCACCCCGGAGATTGAAGCCACTCCAGGACAAGGACCTCATCTTCATACTGGCGTCTAATGCACCTAGCACACTGTTAGTGCTATAATAAATAATAATAATATGTTAGCATTAGGTGAGCATCTCTCGCATGATCAATTTCCTACTGTTGCAGAAGGGTGAACGTTGGTGGACTTTGATCCTTCCGAGATTTTATGCTTCTATCATAAGAGAATCATAGCACATAAGCACATTTTTTTACTAATGCAGTAAGTAAGGTGGCAATATATATTGCACTGACATTAAATGAATATTAAAAGGGATTGAAACCATTTCCACATCATGAGGGAGGAAAAAAAACCCCTTCAAGAATTAGATATACAGTAGCTATTCAACAAAGATATCACTTTTAACCTTCTTCATAGATAAAAAAAGTCAAATCCATTAGAAAGAAAATCTAGTGTTAAAGGTATGGCTTAAAGTATCCTAAAATATTACTGTTGTTGTTACCTCTAAGTCTGTTTTGCCTAATACCAAATGTCCCTCTTTGCCTCTTGTGCACAAACACCCCTGCACACAAACCCCACCGCTTTTGTGTTCCCCACTCTTATCCCTTTGTAACAGCTCAGGAAGGTACTAAGGCATAAATCCTATATGCACAAAGACTTGGTTTAAAGATAAAAGTGAGATGCAGCACTTCTGTGTTTAAATACCAAAGGCAGATGTTTCAAAGAAGGGTATACATGGCAAAACAGCCTATTTGTTGGAGGGCATTGGATCCGTGCACATTACACAGTTGTCATTTGCATTAGTTTCTTATTTTTGCAACATCTCTACAAAACCACGTATTAAATGA
Source organism: Ramphastos sulfuratus (assembly GCA_013399055.1). Classification (NCBI taxonomy): domain Eukaryota; kingdom Metazoa; phylum Chordata; class Aves; order Piciformes; family Ramphastidae; genus Ramphastos; species Ramphastos sulfuratus. The sequence continues at coordinate 492,768 of WBNM01006975.1, forward strand.
GGGATTTCAAACCAGACTGAACAGTCCTCTTTTTACCCCTATTTTGTTGCATCTTGCCAATTCAATGTTTTATTATGTTTTCTGTCATAATATTACTCTTGTCCTTAGAAAACATGTATTTATTCCCACTTGGAATACAGCGTAACTACTGTAAAGCACTGCTCAAAAGATGCCTATGAATTCTGTCTGTGAATAGAAAAACTTGAACTCTTCTATTATCCAAATATTTTTCAAAGACTTGTATGCATGGCAATTGCTGACACACATAATGAGATCATGGGAAAAGCCACACAGCTGACTTGAACTTTTGGGTATAGAAGTATAAAACTATGAGATCTAATAAACTCAGTGCATGACCCCGTGCAGTTTTTGGACTTACAGAACTAAATGCTGTTGTGAGAGGAATGCAAGTCTAGATATTTTTTTTTTCCCCCTATAGTGTGGCAGAGTTCAGATGTATTATATTTACAGTTGTCTATAAATGTAACGACGTAGCATGAAGCATATAGACATCTCGCATCCTAGCCTCACCAAGAGACTATCCTGACACCTTCTTGTCACACGTAAGGCAGATATTATTTTTACGCTCCAAACAGTAGGCAGGATGCAGCAACAGACTGACTCCGTGCTACCACAGTGTGTCTGAGAGGCTGTCAGCACATACTTTGCCTACTTAATGTAGCTCTTCCAAATAATATAAAAACATGTTGGGCTTTGATTTCCCACCTAGCTCCTGATATGCCCAGCTTGTAAACAGGGAGCCAAAGTTTGGTGCATCGTTTGAAAAATAACTTTATATATAGACATGCTGCTCTAGGAGACAGCGGTGACACGTCTCAGCTAGTCAGCTTTGCGCACAAGACCAGTTATTATATTTAAGGGAAGATTTAAGATCTCCTAGAGATTATGAAGTACCCTTAATTAACCCCCACGGATCCCATCAACAGTGGAATGGGTCTGCCTAAATGAGAGGCATCACTATACATAAGCTGGAAGCTATGGAAATCCCGACTCTGGCATGTAAGTATGTAGGACTAACTCTGTCCTCTGAGACACGAGGATTACTTTGGTATTTAGGATGTAGGTGAGCACTTCAGAAGAGCAATAAGTTCTACTACTGCTTGAAAACTAGATTGACATATAGAGACAGAAAAAACAAAAAATCTTGCCCCCCCCCCCCCATACTTAGAAAGGATGCATTCTCACTGTAAGAATAAAATCAAGAACCACAACTTAGTCAAGTGGGAATGTTCTAACACACAACTATTCCACCAAGATGAAAATGGGGTTTTCTATTATGTTAATTCTTAAAAGATATTTCAGTAATGTTTTTGTTCATCTTCATTTTTCCATATTCCACTAGTCTGATTTTTCAGTAATGTTTTTGTTCATCTTCATTTTTTCATATTCCACTAGTTTCCTACTTAACTATAAATAAAGGGTGAGTTAATCGCTGGTAACACAAACATGTTACAGTATAATTGAAGTGTTTATTTCTTTTAGAGTCTTACCCTGCATACCTGGCTCCCATTAAACAAATATTGGAGTGTGAGATAACAAAATATAAATACCTGCCTAAATTATGAGTTATATATTCATTTTAAATCATGGAAAAAAAATTCCCTCTCAGCCCTGCCTTAGCTAGTAGCGCTCCTCAACATTTGAACGTTGTTTATTCTTTACTCACTAATCATCCTTCATGGTCTTTCAAAAGTTCCTGGCATTTCACTAGTTTACACATTGATTGAATACTGTTCCCAGAACTGCGTGTGGCACTGTGCCAAATGCTGTGATAATCAGCTGGAAGATTTATTCCAGTTGAGGAGTGTTATAAACATAAGGATTCATAAGGCTCAGCGTGGAAAATGAATACTGATGCTTGCTTTGAGATGGCTGAAAACTTTCTGTGAGCCTTCAATAAGACGCAATGATAGTCTTTACAATCTCCTTCTATACACAGGCTTTGATTTGAAAAGCACATTCATTTAACTTGATTTGATATAAATATTAATATCTATCAGAGGGTTTAACAAATTAAAATATAATTTTACAGTGGCATGTGCAGAGCAAATTGTACATGGGGAAACAAAAAACCAGCAACCTTACAGAAATTCATGGATTAACTACCGCACATGGGATCAGACACGTTTGCTGCAACAGGATATATCATTATACTGGTAGATGGGTGGGGAAAGAGTACAAAGGAAGCTGAAAGAATTCAAAGGGAAGCAGCTGGCAGGTAAATGTAGTGAGCCAGAAAGAAATAATAAGGAGAAAGGCAGCGAGTGGAAAACAGAAAGGATAGCAATTTCTTAAAGAAACAATTAAAGAGAAATCTTAGTGAGAGAGTGGAACACTGAGAACCCACAGAGGAGCAAGTATTCCCAGTTAGAAACAGAAATGGAGTTTGTCTGCTGGGCTGTGGCAGTAAACTAATATTACAGAGACTGAAAGGACTATCAGCTTAATTAAAAACTATAAGACCTGACTGAATGGCACGTCCAATATCTGCAAGGCTAAAAAGATCTTGCATAGAAATTAAAAGTAGTAGTAAAATGAATGAGGCCAATTCATGGCTTTTCATGGCTGTTGCTGTCACTGAAATGATACTGGCATCAGCTTAGGTCACTGCAAAGAGCGAAGCCAAGATATTCAGAACTTGCAATTATGGGTGTCTAATTTGATGCATCTGAGAGGTGCCTTATGGTCTTCCAAATTTCATTGCCAAATAAAAAGACATCACTTTTCTTAGTGCATACAGCGGCAGTAAACTGTCCCCTGATGATCAATTCCTCAATACCATCTTCAAAACTCTTTTCAGAAACACATTCTTTTGAGCAATGAGTTGTCCTCCTGCAACTTGTACAAACATCACCTCTTGCATACATGTTCAGTCAACCATATACCAAGCATTCAAATAACAGATCAAAGTAAACTTCCAAGTAGTCATCAGGGCCTTCTGTACTGCAAGCATCTTTAAATATTTGGTCATACAAAGGTCGTTGGTACTACTCAAGTATAACTACTATCTAATGAGGACTTCAGAGTTTAGATGAGCATCCCATGACAATGCTGTCAGAAATGTCATGAAATAATAACTCTAAAACTTTCTCCCTATTAAATACGCCAAATACAGCAGATTGAACCCAAATAACCACCCTTTGTTTAGTGTGGTCAGCAGGGCAAGGGAGGGGATTCTGCCCCTTTACTCTGCTNGGACAGCCTGACTCTCCAAAAGTGTCATAAATATCAGCAAAACACAGACAGACACTGAGGATGAAGGATTAGAAAACAGCCTTCCCTCCATTGCATTTACCAGAAATAGGCCAAAAATTAGGAGGGAAGTCAGACACGTTTCTGAATCAAGAATTATGCTTGTGTATCTGCTTTTTGCTGCCTTAATGAGGACCACTTCTAGTTTGAAAGCCCTGTAGACATGCAAAATGTGGCCAGAAACATGAGCTAAAAGAGGTTGCATCACTTCAGGTGTCTTCTTGGAATCTCAAGGGTACTCCCCATCCTCTTTAAGTATGGATCCTTGAAAGGGTGTATTGCCCTATTTGTTGTCCTGACATGGCAAATGGTGCAAGACCACTTCTCTTTTACTACTTAATATTTCTCTTTTTTCTACTTTTCATTTGTATTACTGCATCTAGTTCAGGAGCCCTATTACAAGAGGGATATGGATATGCTGGAAGATGTCCAGAGAAGGACCACGAGGATGCTCAGAGGGCTGGAGCACCTCTGCTGTGAGGACAGACTGAAAGAGTTGGGGCTGTTCAGTCTGGAAAAGACGAGACTCCAAGGTGACCTTATTGTGGCCTTCCAGTATCTGGAGGGGACCTACAAAAAAGCTGGGGAAGGACTTTTTAGGCTATCAGGTAGTGACAGGGCTAGGGGGAATGGAGCAAAGCTGGAGGTGTGGAGATTCAGACTGGATGTGAGGAGAAAGTTCTACACCATGAGAGCGGTGAGAGCCTGGAATGAGTTGACCAAGGAGGTGGTTGAGGCCCCATTCCTGGAGGTGTTTAAGGCCAGGCTGGATGAGGCTCTGGACAGCCTGATCTAGGGTAGGGTGTCCCTGCCCATGGCAGGGGGTTTGGAACTGAATGATCCTTGTGGTGCCTTTCAACCCTGACTGATTCTGTGATTTTCTCTCCACATTGTCTTTTGCATACTGTATGGAAAATACTACTGAAGCCTTGCTCCTGAGTTGCTAGTACTATACAAACGTTAAAATAAAGAAGTGCAAATATTATTTTTTTACTCTTATGTAACATGGATGAGGCACTCTAGGGACCAGATAAGGATGGAGAAGAGAAGAAGGAAGAAGTCTTTTGCATGGTGACATCTGCACGAAGGAGAATTACAAGGAACAAGACTGAAATCACTCATAGTTACAAAATGTAGACAGGCATTATGCTGCAAATTGAAAATCTTCTCGTGCTCTAAGCAGCACTGTGGTGGTTGGCTTGAATGGCAGGAGCTTCAACAGCAGCTTCAAGTCATACTAAGACATAGTCACTTGGTAATGGAAAGTTTGTGACAGCCAGAGCCTGCTACCTATCTTTTGTGGTCAGAGATGGTACAAACATGAGGCAGACACAATTTGCTACTAAACACATTTCAGAAATGCAATGATTGTAACCTTAAAAAGGAAGCATCTCTACCATTTCCCTACCTGACAACTACACTGATATTTGGATATCAGCTACCTAAAGATGTGCTTTTACTGGTTGAAGAACCTTCAAACTAAAATGAGTGACACCCAATCATTTTTAAAAAAAAAGTAAATAAATAAGATGACAAAGTTACAAATGTCTAAAACTCCAAGTCTGCATTTAGTTTCACATTTAAAATATTCATTTTATCAAAGAGAGAGGAACTGTCAGTGTCAACAAGATCATTCAGCTAATGAGGTCTCCAGAAGGGAACAATACAAACAGATTTATGTTTTCTGATGCCAGAAAAGGGGTCTTGGATTCTATTTGCATTCCCAACCAATCAATAGAACTTATTAATCTAATTCTGCTGGAGTACAGCACAGTGCATGTGTTGATGTCATTCAGTGCTTTGTTAGGAAACAGATCAGAAACGTTTTGAAGATCCTTAGTAAATGTTCATGGGGCATTATGCTTGAAGGGGATAGATATTTTTAAAATACTCTTCATTTGTAGTAAACTAGGAGTAAGAAGTTTATCAGTATGCTCTTAGTTTAAAAGATCCTGTGAAGAATATGACACAGATATAGTAAAAACAGTACTCTCCAGGTCTTCCTCTGCAATTGTACTTGGAGGTAGCTAAAAGAGTTATTTGCTTTATTTAAAAAAAAATATATTTTTGTCCCTTTGTGAGTGAATTAATAGAGGTTATAAAAAGGATTTCTTGCTGTCATTTACAGATTCATGTAACAAGACACCTAAATGAAAGACTTAAGACTCGGCTGTTTCTAAATCTCCACCACAAAGCATCCCAACCCATAGGTAGTGCTGCAGGGGGCAGATGGCTCCCTGACCCTTTTTCCATCTTGCATCACATTATGGCCTGAGACCTTTTACCTCTTCTGCACCTGGAAAGGTCAATGGTTTTAATTCTCAATCCCCCTCTCATTTGTTCTCATTTCTGCAGGGAGAGCTACAAAAGGGGAAACAGTGTGATTTCTGGGTTTTGCTCATTTTTTTTTCCTTTTTGGGCAAAATTGCATATCTATTGAAAGAGAGTTGGGCGAGATAAGACAACTTCACATTAAAATACGAATGCAGGAATTTGGGTTTTGTTGTTTTGGTTTAAACAAACCAAAGCTACCTGGCAGGTATTCTTGAGATCTGAACAATGACTGTTTCTGCTCGAAAAGCATCCTTGACAGGATGAAATAGACTATAGATAGCTAAATAACAGGCTAAGAATAGATTAGTAAGATTTTTGGGCTTTGCAGCATTTTGAACAAGAAGAGCAGAGTCCTCCATCAGAACCAAACCCACAACAAGGCAAAGAACAGTGCTGGTCATTTCTGAAAGGTGCTCTGTACTTTCCAAGCTGACCTTTGGCTAAACAATCCTGGCCATGGGCTCAGCAGCTGTTTCCACAGGAACTGAAGGACACATCTTGCTGGGGACAGTTGTGAGTAGCTACCCTACAAAGGCTGTGCATCTGACAATCAATCTATAAACACTGGAGAGAGAGAGCGCACCAAATTGGACCCTTTAAGTTATTTCCCCACATTTCAAATTTACTTGACAACAAATCTGAAACTCAGCTGTAATTTTAACCATTCAGTGATGTTTTATGTTAGCCAATTACAGGGCACCATGAGATTAGCTGAATGTTTCATGTCTGATAAATATGTGACTGGGACTAATTCACTGGACCCTTCTCTAGCCTGCATTAGGTATAAATGAGTAGAGCTTCACTAAAATCAATCGAGCTGTATCCAGCTATACTGTCACAGAAATTGGTGCTATAGACTTAGGGTAATTTTCCTAATAAAAATAAATTTTAGCCAGTAGATTTTTGACTCGTAATCTAATATTTCAGGCAATATTCAGATCTACTAAATCATCCGCTTTCCCCACATGCATTCCAGATGAGCTTTGCTTTTTACATCTCTACCTACTAGCAAGAATGCTCATGAAACACCCCATAATTCAATTATAAGTACCTCCAGGAACCTTCTAATTATATGTTAGGCAGGTCAGAAATGAAATAGCCATGCTACCCTTTAGTCTTGGATAACAGACTTGAAACGGTGAAAAGAAAAGTTCATCTGTTCATTAAGAGGCCAATTGTAATACAGTTAAGGGCTTCAGCAAGCTGTTTTGTGGAAGTCTGAACATCCATGAAACAAGCCCCTCCAAAGCTGGAAGTTTAGCAAGTCTTGCCTTTCAGCCACTGCATTAGTGAAGAATGGGGAGCTAGTCTGGAGAGTGGGTGCTGTTCATTAGGTGTTTGCTTTCTCTTCCACTGTAGGAGTTCACAGGATCAGAATGAAAGACAACTACAGGTACTATTCTTTGCTTGGACATTTCTACATTGGTCTTAATTAAATCTCCCACAGGAGTGTAGGGCTTGGGAAAAAAAAAAAAAAGATACAAAACAAGAACGTGTCCATCAGGCAGGTTTTTCTAAGCTTTGACAGCTCTAAATGCAGGCAGCTGCAATACAAGCTTGTCCTCAAATCCTTGACAATGACCTTAACCTCAGGGTGAAAGATAATGTAGTTGCTATGCTCATTCTGTGCAGAGTGTCTACTGATCAGAGGCTTGTGGCAAAACACGTAGATTTTTTTTTCCTTATGATATAGGCTATTGTTCACTGGCAACTCAAAGTGATACCACAACATTATCTCTGGGACAGTTTGGGGTTTTTTAATTTATTTTTTTTTTTAATTATAATGTGAAGGAATAGCACAAATTCAGGGAGGCTTCCTCTTCAGCAGTTAGACAAATGACTTCGCAATACCTTCCAAATTAACCCCTCCACCACCAGAGTGTTGAAGAAGAACCAAATTTAAGGAAACAATCTAACCCCAGGTACTTTCATAGAGGGACTTCACACAGACAGTTACACCAGATTTCCCTTATAGAGTGGTTCCTAGTACACTTAGCACAGTGTGATTCCAGGGCAGTGGTGAAAACTGTCACTTAAGTGACTCCCTCGGAGTAACGACAATCTACATCCTGAGGATCTACCTCAAATTGAGCATCTGCTTTTGCTATTTAAAGGCAGAAAAATTGTGTCTCAGTTCAGAGACATGTAAAAACACTACAATGCAAGGTGCCTACGTTAAATGACAAAGGAAAAGTCAATATTAATATTATAAGTGGTTTTTTTTTGTTTGGGTTTTTTTTGGGTTTGTTTGTTTGTTTTTTTAATATTATTGAGATTTCAATAGTAAGACTAGGAACAACTATGTGAATATATTCAGGTTTGATCCGGGGGTAGAGCTGCTCCAGTGCTGCTGGTGGTGGGAGCTGCTGAAGGGCAGGATGTGTTGGGCTGCGGGGGCAGCTGCTCTGCAGAGAGGCTGGGCTTCACTCTGCACTGACAGACCATATGGAAATTTAGCTGCTAAATATCAAAGTCTTTGTCTTTCAAGTGCAAACCACCATTCCTGTCAGCAGATAACCTGGCTAGATTTGGAAGGCTTTCACAATAAAAGGCACGTTATGACATAAAGGCTGTACCCTCACCAACCTTCAAGTCCCCATTCTGAAGTCTGGGCAGAGCAGATCTGTTCCAAAAGAGCAGCACGATTGCACTACTTGCAAATATTCCTCACAAGAGCATATAAAAATAGTAATTCCAAGTGACACTTGTTAAGCATAGCGTTCCTCACAAAGAGGATTTTTTTTTTTCCAAAGGCATTCTGGACAAAAATAGGAAGAGACATGGATAGCACAAAATGCACTTACACTACACATACCTCTTGGTGGGTGTGCACTCTGTGAACATGTCTCTTCTTATTCAGAGAGCTGGGTTTTTACATTACATTAGTCAGCTAAGAAATTAAGGGGGGGGGGGGGAAATAATTTTCATGTGGGAGCCAAAACTAAATAATTTAATGCTTAAATGAAAACATGGAAATTTCTTTTGAATTTAATTAGATATTTTACCATAGGAAGGTTTGGCTTCAATGTGAAATTTTTGAAAAATACTGAAATGAAACTAAATTTGGCCTTTAAAAGCCATTTAAGGTGTGGTGGGGGTTTTAAATACTAAATATTTTTTGTGTGTCAAAACCAAAGACACTATTAAAATGGTCAAAACTCACTTATAACATTTGATCCAGCTCCGCACAGAGGTTTAGTTGCTTTGTTAGAGCTCAATATTTTTACCTGACTTTAGTGCCAGTGGGATTCTGATGATGAAGCAGATGTTACCATAATCTTTGAATTGATTTCACAACTGATTGTTTGATCAACCTCAAAAACCCAAGATTGATTTCATGCATTCAAAGATGTGGCTGCTCCTTTTCTTTTCTTATGAAAAGACACAAGCAGAGAGACAGTTATTGCATCTATGGGGAAGCTTTGTATACAAGCATTTAAAGCTCTTTGAAAAACTGGTCCAATAACAAGATTAATATTACACAGTAGTGCTTGGTAACAATTATTTGTACCTGGTCCCTTCTCTCGGCTATCAGTCTCTACTGAAAAAGAAGGCTGCCTTTCCCAACATGAAGGGAAAAATACTGGAGTACAGTCCTAGTCTTCACTCATTATTTTATTCATACCTATTTCAGAAGAATTAAGTCACACAGATCAGTAATCTCCATCTGTGGCAGCTGACCCTTGGATTAAAATAATCCTACAGAAATCTATAGCTCCTCTTATCTCAAACAGCCCACGCTTTTTCATGTCATCTTTCCACTTTGAGAATGTGTTTCTGCTTTTTCCAAGGTGGTATTTTGTTAATTTTGAATGATTTCCTGAGAACATGGCTCGCTGGATCCTACCAAAATATTTCTCTCCTTGTGTTCCATTAAATTCTTTGCCAATTGATTCAAGATTTTGGGCTTTAACGGTACCTTCTCTTTTCTACTAAATTCAAATCTCACTTTAAAACAAGAGGAAAAACGGCATAGAAAATGATACCAACTTATAACTAGAAGGTATATGGAGAATGTGTTAACGTGATATTGTCAGACATTTATAAACTTCTCCCAATGAACTCTGAATTACCCTGGTCCTTTCATATTTTCCAGTTAACATACGTACATCTGCTCTGCCGCGTAATCAACTGATTGTTACACAAGCATTTGCTGAAGCTATGACAAACTCAGATTTATGAGGTCAAAAAGTTCAAACTTAATCCATTCAATAGCTGCAATTTATCGTCAGATGATAATTGTATACACAAACATTGTAATGATTTAGGTGACACAGTGTAAAGATGAAATCCGTTTATTTTAAAAGGGTTTCTAACCCCTAAAACGCGCTGCCACGAACACCTTTCCAGGGCCGCTTTTAACAACATCGTTATTATTGTTTTATTGATCAGGAGTTTTATTACTGATTTGACACTTATATTTCACACTAATCGAAAAAGGTGTAATTTTTCTACAAGAATAAGGCTGCAATTAATTATATCATTATTGTGTTTTCAATTCCTTCCATTTAAAGGGGCCTAGGAAAAGAAAAAAAAAAGAGGAGTGCTTAATTTATCATACGTGTATTATAAGGAATATGTAAACCTCTTTATACAGACAGAGAGCATGATCCTTTTGGGGATGATGGGATATGACATAGGCACTGTATTTATAGATTCTTACCTCTGTAGTGACCTGATTTTATGGTGCTAGCTATTGTGAAATGGGATAGTAAATTAGCAACTTGGAAAGCTTGGGTATCTGGAACTATTGCTGCCCGTTACGTTTACAATGCTTATTAGTGGCCATTCCTTAATACTCCAAGAGATAAGAAAACAGCCTGCTGAGAGCAGAGAACACTCTGGCAGAACTACACAGACTATATATTATGTGTAATTTAATATATTTATTTGTACACACACATACCCTCAGCTGACAAATTTAGGAAACAATTGCTGCAAATGGAGAGCAGCTGCATGCACCTATTGCTTCTAAACATAAAACATGTTAGTGACTGTAAATTTTCAGGGAGACTCTGAAACAAGTAGCTAAATGTGAAATTTAAATTGATCTCTGGTTTATTGCCATTGATTTTGTCAATTTTCTAAATGTAACGGTGTTCACTACTGGGAACAGAAACCTGTGTATATATCAGTCAAATTTATGCTTTCAACCAACATAAACTTCACAGGAGGAATGACTGTCCTTGCTGAATAAAATAAAATGCATGTCAAGTGAAAGATTTTGTCCCAATTAAATGCTGTATATTTTTTTTCAGGACTGTGTTAGTAAATTTGCCACATAAATTTAAATGCTATTATCAATATTACTTGCCCACAGTCCACTCAGTTTCCTTACTACAGATTTTCACCTGCACTCTGTGATAATGGTATTAATCCATATCCCTAACTCACACATACAACAAACATCGTTGGTACTTATAGCAACAGGCCTCTAAAAGGTGTTTTATAAAAATATCAGCATAAACATAAGCTAACTTGGTAGAAGGCTCTGATGTGACCTTATTGTGCCCTTTCAGTATCTTAAGGGGGCCTACAAGAAAGCTGGGGAGAGACTTTTTAGGCTGTCAGGTAGTGATAGGACTGGTGGGAATGGAACAAAGCTAGCAATAGGTAGATTCAGACTGGATGTTAGGAAGAAGTTCTTCAACATGAGGGTGGTGAGAGCCTGGAAGGGGTTGCCCAGTGAGGTGGTGGAAGCCTCATCCCTGGAGGTGTTTAAGGCCAGGCTGGATGAGGCTCTGGACAGCCTGATCTAGTGTGAGGTGTCCCTGCCCACGGCAGAGGGGTTAGAACTAGATGATCCTTGTGGTCCCTTCCAACCCTGACTGATTCTATGATTCTATATTTGTCTATTCCTAATGTTAGTTACAGTTTTCTCAATTAAAACACAGTAGGATTTCCATTTTTGTACTGTAGTACTCACCTAACCCAGAGTCCCCTATCCCTATATGCAACTTGCAATTGGAAATGGCTAAAACTGTTGTAAAAGAAAATATTCTGCATTTTCCAGGCTGCTTCTCTGAACGATAGGTGTGAGATTTTTCTCACTGATGTAGTCCAAGTGCTGTTTCAGTTAACATTAGGAATCCCCTTTCATTAAAGGGAAAATAGGGCAACTGTCTCAGAGCAGGATCCTGTGTATGTTCATTTTCTTAGGACACAAACGAACCAGTTGTCAGCTTGTTTTAGAACACTAAATATGGAGGGAGGAAGAAAACATGCAACCTAATTTAGAACACTAAGTGAAATAAATCCAGTGGCTGTGTTAATTTTGTTTTAATAGTCTTCCATTACCTTTGTAGTTTCACTGTTCTTCTGCAACACTCAGGACAGACATGTGTATAAGGCTTCATATCAACCAGCCTTAAAAAAAACAACTTCTCTTTTATTTTTTTTTTCTTTTGCTGGTGTAATGTCTGAGGAGATACTAGTGTGCAAAACCCATTTGCATTAAAAGATAAGGTCATTTATCATACTATTGTAATTCATTGGGTGGTGAAAAGATGCCACTCATATTAGCAGGTCTTGCTACACTTTAAGTTCAGTCAGTCCACAGAAAGAATGTTTGTTTTTCCTCAAAAAGTGATTTTTAAAGAGCATTACGAGCCAACCTGCAAACTGAGCACAAAAAAGGAGCAAAGAATCACTAACACTTTCTGTTGTCCATATGCACATGACAACGCGATGAGCCTTCAGTGAGGAGGCAGCAGCCAGAGCCACTGCTCATCACTGCCACCATCCCACACTGCTCTATGAACACAGACCAAGCATCTCACTTGGGGAGCCAGCAGCACTCCCTGCTCAGTCCTTCCCTCAGAAGTACAGCAGTTCCTTCTGAGGAAGGAATACACATGAGGGTTCCAGTGGAACACTGGAAGGGGTTGCTCAGGGAGGATCCATCCCTGCAGACATTCAAGGGCTTTAAGCAAACTGATCTAGTTAAGGATGTCCCTACTTACTACAGAAGGGGGGTGGAATAGATGACCTTTAAAGGTCCCTTCCAACCCAAACAACTCTCTGATTCTATGCTTCTTCCCTAAAAATGCAAGATGAGATGCAAGTGTTTCCTTCATGCATCAGAGATGGTGGTTGGAAATTACATCCCAGCACTGCTGAAGTGTGACCTGCCCTGTGTGCCTCACCTCCCTCACTGCTCACCAGTCACCATGCCAAGGATCTGACAAGCTTTAGGGGAGACTAACTGGGGTGCAGTTCCCTCAGGCAAAGGAGATGTTTCCTGGGTGCAGCTCACTAGCAGAGAGGGGATTTGCCAGTGCCAGCTTGTGGCATGACTCACTGCTCCATCCTCCTGCAAACCACAGTGCTGACTGTGAAATGATTTGCAAACAAATGCTTACAGGTGTGACAATAAATCCAATGCAATCCCAAACTGTATCTAGCAAGGAGAGATTTTTCTGACTGTGCCACTGACAGTGCCTGACCCACCATCCTTGTGGCATTCACCCTGGGATGATGCATGGAAACAGTGAACACCATCAAGGTTAGATCACTCTTGGCATTTACAGAAGCAAAACTCACTCCACACAGCCAACAGCTTTCTATGCCTCCTGCGCTAGGCAGAAGACAAGTAGGGTTTTCAGGGTTATAATGCTTTAAACTCCTCTTTCCATTGCATGCAAGACTCAGGTCCATTACTGGATGCACCTTGCAGATTACCCCCAAAACAGTAACTTTCCCACCTCTGGGCGTGCATCAGAGGCAAACAGCAGAGCTCCCCCGAGCCTGCTCCTTTGGCAAGGGGCACTTTTGCAAACAGATTGAAAATAAAATTGCTTTCATAGAGGAAACTGCCTCATGATGCGAGTAGGTGTAAAACATTCATCAAAGGGGCAGAGAACAGATAAAGACTATGTTTGGAAAGACCAACAGGCAATAGCATTATCTCAAATGTCTCCTAGGTGGGTCACGGCTGTGCCTCTTGCACTTCTTAATACACATTTTCCCCTTGAATACAACCCCTGCACCCATGGGCTTAATGTGGTGGCTGCTGCAGCCCATCTTACTCGAGCTCTTCGAATTCTGTGTTTCAGAAAGGATGGTTACAATGCCATGAGAAGATAAACAAGTCATAATACCTTGTTTTTGCTACTGAACTCATGTTATCAGCAGTGACTTTGACATTCATTTTCATACACTCTAGTTCTATTGTGCTTTTTCTGATAAGAAACCTCAGTAACAGAAGTGTACATCTGAGAATGACAAGAAAAAACTACTTTCACAGCAATCTGACTGCATTCCCACTTCTACCAGTGCTACAGCAGCTTAGAAGCTAATTCCAGTTTGTATAAAAAACTGGGAAGATCAGAGTCATTCTCCCAGTATCTAAAGTCATTTTGAAGAGTTTGGCAGAAACATCAGTGCTAAGTTGGTTTTTACTGGAGCAAAATGAACCTACTTGACTTATTTTCTAAAGAAAAAGGTAAATTTTATCTGACTGGACAAAATCTCCTATCACCTGCTCTGTGGTGGTCACCTTTGGCTTCAAAAGCATCCTGCTCATCCTAACAGCAAAATGCTGCTTTGCTGGTTTTATATACATACAATAAATTGCTCCACTTTGAGGAAGGGTTAGGCTCGTGAGGACCATGGTCCATAGAATAATAGAACTGTTTTGCTTGGACCTCCAAGATCATAGAGTCTGACTGTCATCATAACACCACAATATCCAAAAGTGACATGTGTAGATGTTGTTTGGACACCTCCAGGCATGGTGACTCCACCGCCTCCTCGGGCAGCCTGTTCCCACACCTGACCACTCATTCAGAAAAGCCATTTTTCCTAATATCCAATCTAAACCTCCCCTGACATAATTTGAGGCCATTTGCTCTCTTTCTGTCAATCAAATCAAATATCTATCAGATCAAACTTTGAGTGGAAAGAGCCTGCACCATACTTCTCTCCCACAGAACAAGAGGACACAGTCTCAAGTTGTGCCAGGGGAGGTCTAGGCTGGATACTAGGAGGGAGTTGTTGACAGAGAGAGTGATTGGCATTGGAATGAGCTGCCCAAGGGAGGTGGTGGAGTTGCCGTCCCTGGAGGTGTTCAAGCGAAGCCTGGATGGGGCACTTAGTGCCATGGTCTGGTTGATTGGCTAGGGCTGGGTGATAGGTTGGACTGGATGATCTTAGAATCAACCAGGTTGGAAGAGACCTCTATGATTCTTCGAGAACTTGGCTACTACAGATTTTTCAGCAAACTTCTTTGTGCTGGTTTGAGGCTAATTAGAATATTTTAATTAAAAGAATTAGATTATAGGCTGTGAAAAGAAAACATTGGTGGTGTCCACTCATAAGCTTGCTGAGATGTATAAGAACAAAGACACAAATATAGATAAAATACTGAGAGTCCCTCTAGCTAGCGTGTGTCTGCTGGCCTCTCTGCTAACCTAACTAACCACTTTGCTTCTAATCCCCCTGGCCAATCCTCCAAACTCACCTTGCACATAAGGCAAACCCTGGGGTAAGGTAGAGGGGTGGAAAGAAGGTGGAAGGGTGGTTGGCAGCCCCCCCTGGGGACTCTGATTTCTGAGAGGGGTATTGTGCTTCTGTATTACCTTTAACTTGTATATTTCTGTAAATATTCATCTATATTATGTATATATCTGGTTGTATATTGTGCTAAGCTGTAAAAAGAGCTTCATTCTTTAACTTCCATCCAGCTGAGTCTAGTCTGGGTGATTTTCGTAGCTGGGGGGGTGGGGAACTCCCAAACCATCACACTTCTGCCTTACTTTCTAGACCGTGCATTGCCAGGAGCATTTTCACATCTCAACTGTGAGAAGTTTCTTGAGGGCTCAGGTAGATCAAGCCACCAAAGCACACAATGCATCCCAGAGCTTTGGGAGCCAGCAGAAGAGCAATAGAGTTTTCTTTCTGCCACTCGCTTTCTTGAGACATTGGTGAAGGCCTCATCCCTGGATGCAAGGTTTGATCAGAAACTGTGTGTAGTAACAAGAGCCCAGGAAAGCACCTGAGAGAGGGATGCAGGCCTTCCTCAGGCTAATGGGCTGCTAGGGGATGTTTTGCCTGGTACCACACAGCCAGGAGGTCTACCTGATCCCTCTTCTGAAGCGTGGCCCAGGTCAGAACAGATGAAACGTTTGAGGTGGCACTGGGGCTGAGGCATTCCCAATACATGCCAGGGCAGGCAGGGTGCTGAGCTCTGCTTTCTCCTGGTTCACAGGTACAAATCACAGCATGGGCTTTTTTTTTTTTTTTTTTTTTTTTAATCTCCTCCTCTCTGGAGTGTTGTGTGATGAGGTCAATTTGAGCTGTGCTTACCTGGGACTTATGTTAGCAGACAGGAAGATGCCAATTACTTACATTTAAAAATAGACTGAGAGAACATGCTTTTCTCTGGTTGTTTGCTCTTTATTTTTTTTTCTTCCCTTGCTGATTGCCCGGTGGTACTTATGTCTGAGAGAAAAATCAAAACACCATTACGGGTTAGGCATTCAAGGCTTGTTTTTGTTTGGGTGGCAACCTAGAAATGGAATGAGATGCTATCTGGTGGCAAAGGGAAAGTACATCCTACCTGGGCCCAGACACAGGCCATGCTGTCTCCCTTGCAATGTAAGGGCTTTGAAAATCAACAGATTGAGGTGAACAAATATTGCTGTTTTACTAGAGAGGTTCCCTGTGCTCTAGCCTACAGATTTCCCCTGTGCCAGTGAAGACTGGTGTCCTTATTGCAATAAACAAGAATGAAATAGAGCCCACAGCACCACAGCCGCCTCTGACACTGCTTTTTGTCTTGAAGAAACCTTTGCTCATCTGAAGTGAGGCCAAAATGCCTTAAAGCTACTTCATAAAACACAGAAGTGACCGTGTCATTGGCTACAAGTGAGCTAACAAGGAGAAGTTAGAAACATCCAATGATTCATCTCAGTGTTTCACTTTGATGAGAGAAGAACACTTCACTCACACAAAAGATGTCACATCCACCAGGGGAACAGGAGCTTGGAGAATGTTGCTGAGCTGCTTGGTTCATATTCACTGGAAACCCTTCAGACTTCAAATACTTCAACTATTAGAAGTGGGTGCCTCTGAGACAGGTCTAGCTGCCTTTTCATTTTATTTCAGCTTTTGAAGCACATTTGAATAGTTTAATTTTACAGCAGTCAGAGAGGAGTGCTAGGACAGAGTCACGCTTGCTAAGTTATCTCCATGTCTTCAGATATATTTTAGGGCAACAGGAATTTTTGGAAAGAATTCATAACTATATGAAAGAGAGACTTATGGGTTTTGCAGTCAGTGTGTTAGGGTTATTAAAATATGCTTTGTTATCTTCACACATGGCAGAAGCTTTCTGAATTATTCTTATGGAGATGATTCTTCGTTTTAATGTCTGAAAATCCCAAAGTTAGATGACACTTTGATTGCTGCTTTCACTGGGTAAGTACTAACAATATCTCTGCTTCT
This sequence comes from Ramphastos sulfuratus, assembly GCA_013399055.1. Lineage (NCBI taxonomy): Eukaryota > Metazoa > Chordata > Aves > Piciformes > Ramphastidae > Ramphastos > Ramphastos sulfuratus. The sequence goes on from WBNM01006975.1 coordinate 509,820, forward strand.
AAGGAAAATGAATATTCCCATATTTTTCCCAAACCAACCATTGGAGACATGAAAGACAACAGATTTTTTTTGTCTTTCAAAACTTGTTCAGAGAGCAAACCTGGACTTGCTGCACACCAGAAGAGAACTACTATCCAAAGCTGGTGAATAAATCTCTACATAAGACCCAGAAAATAAATCCTTTAAAGTGTTAAGATACCTTCTGGAGATGTTTGTGCTCTGTCTGTTACCCAGTCTGTTCAGGGTATGGAAGAGCAGAAAGAGTGAGAGGATGCATGTGGGTCCTTCTGACTCAGGAAACATTTAAGTGCTCTGTTATTAAGAACTGAACTGATACCTTGTGGCATTTTCTGAGATTTGAGTATCTGCAGTATCCTTGAGTCAGCAAGGCAGGGATGGAAGTGTCCTCCTTGGGCCACCACAGGGAAAAACGGTGTTGATGCTTCACTTGTGGCAGTGCCACTAACTCAGCTTTATGGAGGGGAAAGAAGAGATTGAAGTAGAGGACCTCCCTCCTCAGAAACCACAAATGCATCACATGTAGTGGGGTGGCAGTGAAAGTGGCATGTCCATCACTGCTGCCAATGGCACACATAGCCTCTACAGGACACGTATTCAGAATCACAGTGCACCTAACCTCAAGCCCAACAGCTTTTTCTGGTCTTTTCTTCCTGAAAGTTCAATAAGGACATTGGTACATATGCACAGACACATGGACTACAGGTGATTTTTTTCCAAGCTCTTTTATAAATGCTTACTTGTCATGGTGCCTATTTGATGCTTATATTAACTCTTTTGGAAATTCTGGGCATTCAGGAAAAAAGAGAGAGATGATGTAAGGCTTTTAGAAGGCAGAAACACAAGTATGTTAGTATCTGTAACAGATCTTGAAGAATTTAGTACACCAAAAAAAAAAAAAAAAAAAAAATCAGGTGAAAGACACTGATAGGACATCTGTTGAATTTTTAATACGTGGAAAGTGTTTTATTTTCTGTAGGGTAACAGGATAGAGTGACTTTGTAGCACACAAGTGTTAGTTGAAAAGTGTTTGTAAAGAGGCTGGAATGGGAGTACTCACACAGGACATAAAGTCAAGTCAAACTTTGTTTTTCCAGACACTTGCAGAGCAAGTGTAAGTTTAAACACTAAGTAAGCTGTTCTCAGTACATTATAGAGTGCCTAACTACCAGCCAGAGCTGACAGATGCATGTGTACAGTGGATGATTTCAAGAGATAAAAGCACATGTTTGGGGGTTTGGTTTGAGGCATACTTTCCACAGGATGAGATCTCTGATATCCATTATTTGTTTTGCTCTTGCCAAGCTACAGAGGTTTCAACCATGATAGCAACTGTTGGAGTTCACTCTGTTAAAACATTTACTTTAGCATTTGCAATACAGAGTGTTACTGCTGGCCTGGATCAGGAGCAGTGTGGCCAGGGAGGTTATTCTGCCCCTGTACTCAGCACTGGTCAGGCCACACCTTGAGTGCTGTGTCCAGTTCTGGGCCCCTCAATTCAAGAGAGATGTTGAGGTACTGGAACTTATCCTGAGAAGGGTACCAAGGCTGGTGAGGGGCCTGGAGCACAGCCCTGCAAGGAGAGGTTGAGGGAGCTGGGGGTGAGCAGCCTGGAGAAGAGGAAGCTCAGAGCAGACCTCATTGCTGTCTACAACTACCTGACAGGAGGCTGTAGCCAGGTGGAGTTCGTCTCTTCTCCCAGGCAACCAGCAACAGAACAAGTGGACACAGTCTCAAGCTGTGCCAGGGGAGGTCTAGGCTGGATGTTAGGAGGAAGTTCTTGACAGAGAGAGTGATTGGCATTGGAATGAGCTGCCCAGGGAGGTAGTGGAGTTACTGTCCCTGGAGGTGTTGAAGCAAAGCCTGGATGGGGCACTTAGTGCCATGGTCTGGTTGATTGGCTAGGGCTGGGTGATAGGTTGGGCTGGATGAGCTTGGAGACCTATTCCAACCTGGTTGATTCTATGATTCTACTTGCAGGCTGTTTCTAACACAAAAGCCCATCATATTTCCTATCAGAATTCTATGTTTCATTTGTCTCCTTGAACAAACAAATACAATTAAGTTATTTAGCTGGTCACCTATGCATCAGTCAGTACCACTGATGCAGAACACTGTGATTAGGTCAAATCTACAGCAAGACTAGAGCAGGTCCTGACATGTGAAGCCCCTTTCAATAACTCATGATCCTGGGTCTTGGTTGCACCATGCAACTTTGCATTGCAAAACAGGTCACTGAAACCATCCACAAACACTGCAGTCTTCACTGACATTGACCTCCTGATTTCTGTGTTTCCTGACTTCCGAGTCACATCCTACATGTGAATCCACTAAGCAGCCTCAGAATGCAGGGTAATGGTGTTGTGATTTTTAGTTGCTTGGGTTGGTTTTGTTATTGCTCGCTGTTTGTTTTGATTTTTTTTTCCTGGTGGTTTTGTTTGCTAGTTAGGTTTTTTTTTTCCAAATTCTTATCAACTACTTGCCTTAAAAAAAGAAAACAACCCCCCTAATCTATGGATATTATTAGGATATATTTATCCAAGTTGTTATGGTAATAGTACATTAGAAATCAAATGAAATATTTGTTGGCATGACAAAATTAATTGTTGCCTAGGGTCTGGAACAAACAACAGTAGAGATAACATGCCACTTAATATGGCTTGTTTGAAGTAACTGTATCTGTTAAATTGGGGCTTAGCTACACAGCTCTCCTAAGCTACTTAGCTGGTGCTTGGGGATGTGAAACTTTACAGTATGTCAGGGGAAAATGATTTGATTTACTGTGCTAATGACTAGCTGGAATTCTCCATTTTCTGTAATGCACACTCACTTTCTTGACCAGTGTCTTGTACTATTGCATCCTTCTTGCCCCTAGTCCTGCAATAACAGGACAAGGGGCAATGGGTTTAAACTGGCAGAGGGAAGATTTAGACTAGATGTCAAGAGGAAGTTCTTTACAGTGAGGGTGGTGAGGCACTGGCACAGGTTGCCCAGGGAGGTTGTGGCTGCTCCCTCCCTGGAGGTGTTCAAGGCCAGGTTGGACGAGGCCTTGAGTGACCTGTGCTAGTGGGAGGTGTCCCTGCCTATGGCAGGGGGTTGGAACTAGATGATCCTTGAGGTCTCCTTCCAACCTTACCATTCTATGATTCTATGATTCTTGAGCTGAGAACAGGAAAAAAAAATTTCTGTGCCTCACATAGCAACAGCATTAAGGGAGTCTGTTTATTTGTCCAAGTAGATTATGGGTAAATAAAATTTCCACTGCGTTTGAGATAAGATTCTGTCGTAGCGTTCCAACATCCAGACATCAAACTCACAAGAAAGGCTGGAGCTGCAGAGTTTCAGCAGCTTTAGGTTCCCACCTTGGTGCCACTTATAATAAAGAATATGTGCAGGGTGATCTCCTGACTAAGGAGTACAGAAAGACTGAAATTCAGCTTTGCAAAGAGAAAACAAAGAGCAGGACAACCTTCTTTTCAGGCACTTAGTTGGACTGTTAGTCTTGGCACAGGTCTTTGGAGAGGAATGAGTGTCATTCCCAGTATAGGACATAAATCTCTCTGTAAGGATCTTCACAAACACAACTCATAGATGCTATGGAAGCTTTTAACCCTTCACACTCCTAGTCAACGAACAAGCTCAAGCCCCAAAACCTGCTTCTCACATGAAGCATCTAGAAAGCTTATGGCAGGGGTAAACTCAGATCTCCCCAGCAGAGTTCCCAGCCCAGGTGTGTGAATACAGGATCTGGGAAATACCACCAATTCCAAGTCTATCCAGGTAAAATCCCCATGCATCCTGTGCTAAAGCACACCTCTCAGTTTGCAAGCCAACCCAAACGACTCTCCGCTTATCAGAGCGGTCTGTGAAGCAGCCATCCTCTTTATGCCTGTGTTACAGACCTAAAAAGTCAAGGTAAAGCCACCAAAGCCTGGAGGGCTGCACACATCTTCCAAGCTCAGCGAGTCATCACAGAGACTCCACAACTGCCCCAGGAAAAAAACAAGTGGACAGGAATGGAGCACCCAGACATCACTCATTTCTATGGCCCTTGTTCTCCAACCAACTTACAAAGGCTTTTGCTCTGTGTGACAGGAGGGTCTGAGAGTGTAAACCACATCTACAGGAGAGTACACTTCAATAGAAGTCCCACTTTCCCTGAGTTTTAACCCTCGGTCCTGTGGAGTAGAGGCATATATGTGACCCCCATACTTGTTATAGTGTGTTATCTAAGATGACTCTGACAGAGCTGACATGAGATGCATTTTGATATGAAAGCATCAAGGCTCATATCTGTTGCCCAGAGAAAACACCTTTTACTTGCAAAATGTTTCTTATTGACCATAAGAGAGTACAGCTGAGCCTTGTGAGGGGAAGGACTTTTTAAAAAATATGCATTCAAACTCAGAAGTCAGCTCTTAGCAAAAAGACAGGTACATATAGTATAAATTACTCTGACCCATAAGTATGGCTAAACCCCCACAGAGCTGCTGTACACAATTGTATTTCACCCAGTCCTAGAAACATGCACGTTTACATCTAGATTATGTTGCATGCAGCCAATTTTCCATACAGTTGTATTTAGAGCATAATGCAGTCACTAAATGCAGCTATGATACCATATAGAAACCTTTAATAAGACACTATAACTTGTGTGTCCATCCAGTAGGAATGTGCTGCCAGGAGATATCATATTTACAATATAAAAGGGGATGGATTTTAGATTTGTCCCAATTAACCTTGTAACGAGATGTATTGGAGTGCTTATTAATGACAGTAATGAGATGCAGACAAGACAATGTATAAAACATCATTGGCATATAAATTAAATTCATATACACAGATACCTTTATGTGCTGGACATGAAGGGAAATTATTAAGAGGCAATTTTGTAGGAAAAAAAGGCTAATTAGAAAAAAATTCAATACTTTTCCTAGCTTGTATCCATCAATGTTAGAAAACCTGCTTGCCCAGTGACTGAGGAATTGTTCCCTCTGCTTTTACTGTGCAAGTATAAAACTAATTTTATGACAGTTCTCTTGGAAGTATTTGCTGCAAACAGCTATGTATCCATTAGCCTTTGACTAGGCATAGTTCTGTTGTTTAATTTGCTTTGGTATGGATAAGTGATGTAAAAATAAATAATCTTCTCTAAGCCACTCTAGATATAAGTTTGTTTCTCACTAGCACAAGCCTTAGTTCTTATAAGGCAGCATAATGGTCCCAATCCCCAGCACAAAAACTAATATACATATTTAAACTGATAAGTGGGAACCATTCACTTACAATTTGTAGAATCTAGGAAGAGGGAAGTTGTGTTGTGCCTCTGTTGCACATCAATTACTGTGTTCAGTTTGGGACCTTTCACTACAAGACACACATTGAGTTGCTGGAACCTGTCTAGAGAAGTGTAACAAAGATGGTGAGGGGTCTGGAGAAGAAGTCTTGTGAGAAGCAGCTGAGGAAACTGAGATTATTCAGTCTGTAGATAAGGAGGCTGAAGGGAGACCTTTATTGCTTTCTACAGCTACTTGAAAGGAGGTTGTAGCAAGGTGGGTGTTGATCTCTTCTCTGTAGTATCAAACAATAGAGTGAGAAGAAACGTCCTCAAATTGTGCCAGAGGAGATTTAGATTGGGTATTATGAAAAATGTCTTTACTGAAAGAGTGGTCAAGCATTGGAACAGGCTGCCCAGGGAAGTGGTGGAGTCACCATCACTGGAGGTGTTCAAGAAACATGTGGACATGGCACTTCTGTCATCACATACCTTCATTAAAGTCATGGCTACACCCTGTCCACCTTGGAAAAATTTAAAGGTGTGTCAAAATGAAGACTTAAAAATGCTTGTCATGACCAGCCATAACAACAAACTGATTACCATGCTGAGCTTCATAATAGCATTTCTCTGCCTTTTCATTATTAGAATGATAATAAACAGATAAATTACATCTGCCCACATACAAACAGCTATGTAAGCATGGCTGAAATAGTCAGAAAATCACTTTAGCCAAGGAGTGATTTGATCTCAAAGGATACTAGAAATTATGTACAGTAGAAGTAATAGCTCATGCATGACTTATAGTGATCAGGAGAGGCAGGAGGCAGAGGAATAAAGCCTCAGATACCTCAGAGTTGTTCGTATTATTACAATCGTATCCTGCTGTGTTACTTATTACTTCTTTAAAAATACTAAATGAAGGGAAAGTACTTTTTCCAGTGTTGTTTAACTCTGAAAACCACCACACCTTCCAGATAACTTTAGTGTCCTATTATTTTTTTTCTTAAATAAGCTGGGAAGGGAAAAGGAATGAAGCCAAAGGGAACAAAAAGTGAGTGGGGAGTGGAGAGGAAGACAGAAAAAGCCTCAGAAAGACCTAATGGAGTGAAAAAGTCATGTTGTAGAGGTAGAGAAGGACAGTCCTCCAAGACATCACAGCCTGTCCTCTGCCTCACCTCTCTCTGCAGGGCTGTCTGTGACCAGGCAGAGGGAAGGGACAGTTACCCACTGTCCAGAGACATGTCACCACCAAAACAGGACAGGACAGCTATTTCTGTCTGCTCACTCATCCAGGCAACTCTGGTGAGGGCAGAATTGCTCAGCACACCAGAGTCAGCCCCTAAAGGGGATTTCCCCTGAGACTGTACAACGTCTACTAGAAGGTGGCCCCAGACATTGATAAGAAGCATCCATTGTCCCAACGAGTCTAAAAGCCAGGAGGGCAAACTATGAAAGTGTCCACCCTAGAAATCAACTGAAGGCAAAAGTCTTCTGGGTCAGTGCACTGTAGTGAGTCAAAGATCTACACTTGTATGAAGACAAAGTTAAGTTTAAACTCATGCAAATTTTTTTCTCCCAATGCAACAGCTTCTGATGAGCACGGATTTGAAAACCAGTGCTGTGAAAGGTGATGAGTTCCTTCCCAGAACCCCTCACCTCAGACTGGTTCCTATTCTAAACTGCTGTGGACTTTTTAAAGCCTACAAAAAACTTAGCACATGACCACAAAACGTTCAATATCACACAGTGAACTGCTTCATTCGAGTTTCCCCTCTGAGTGGTCAGACAGGTTTAGTGAAAGCTGTCTGGGTTTTACACTCCCAGAAGCTTTTTACTGCTCATTCACTTAGAGCTTTAAATATGGGCTGATGTCTACTGTGCACCTTCTCTGTTTTATGATACAATATTGCACTAGTGAAATGATAAATGCAAAGCAAGGAATGGCTGAATGACCTAAGCACTGAGCTGGGACTACCTAGGCTGCCAGGAGCCATAGGATTGAATCTCAGCAGGGTCAGGCCAGCTCTTCTCCCCCAACTTAAATAAATTAAACCCCACATAAACTAAGACGTGGAGTCTTTCACACATCTTTGGAAAGGACTTGTGCAGGCAATCAAATCTCCTGCCACCTATTTTTTAAGAGAAAAGTTTATTTTAGTGTTCCTGTTTCAAGTGTCACAGCCATATGTTATTTTGCAGAAAGTTGTGTGTTTCCCTTTATCTGGACTACTACACACCTGCGTTTGGCACCTTGACATACAGCAGTCAAGAGCCCAGCCCCGTGCTGAGAATCAAGAGTGCACTAACATCTACTGGATTTTCCCCAGCTTTATACTTTGGTTTTGTAGAAGCTTCAGTCAGTTTCTAATAATTTAGTAAAATAGAAAGCTCTGACTACCATCAACACCTCCCCTTAATACGTAGTTATGACTAAGAACAGGAGATCCAGTAAAGCCATTAGCAAGCAGTCTACTTGCTATGCATACATGAAATTCCAGAAGATGGGTGGCATCAAGAATCCAAATACATAGAATCATAGAATGGTTAAGGTTGGAAGGAGACCTCAAGGATCATCTAGTTCCAATGTTTCATAAGATCTATTTTATAATTCAGACGTTTGTTTGTTCTTGACTTTTGAACTTTGAGGCCTTGAATGACCTGTTCTAGTGGGAGGTGTCCCTGCCTATGGTGGGGGGTTGGAACTGGATAATCTTTGAGGTCCCTTCCAACCTTACCTTTCTATGATTCTATGAATATTACAGCTATGAGGTGAACTAAGCAGGAAAAATCTCACTACTGAACAAAAAAAAAAAAAAGCTAAATTAGTTACTGAATCCCCATTGCCAAGGGCAACACATTCAACAGAGGATGTGATAATGACAGACGAATCCTTGCTAAATTCTTTCTCTACAAAATAAGTGCACAATGCCTTAGATATTTTCACTCACGTTCAAGTCACCTTCCTTCCAGAGCAGCTGTTTGCAGCTCTGTCAGTGGAAGCCAAGAAAGGTATGGTTTCCTGTCATTAACATGACAGAATCACCCCAATTTTCAGCTGACAGCACTAGATTTTTATGGCTGTTCATGTCTTTTTCTTTCCTGCTCCTCCTTTGTATTTATTCTTTTCCCTGGGAATTTTGTCCTCTTCCTTTCTCTGTTTCCCCTATTACTGTCCCTTGAGCCAACACAGATTCCTATACCTTCTACATCCCCTTTTCACCTTTCAGAGAGGTTGGGTTTTTTTTTTGTTCCAGACAACAATAGAAATGAAGCAATGACAGCACAAGGTGACTTTGTTAGGACAGTGTCTTTCAAACAGATCCAAAACACAATTTGGTGACAAGCAACACAATCTCAGCACTAAGTAACAAGACAAAATTTTTCTTGTATCAGCATGACTCATTCCTCAGTATTTAAAAGCCCCAAAGGAGAACAACTTTGTGGATGATACAATGGTGGGTCCTCTGGGAAGAGGTGATTCTCCACAAGAGGAGAAGCTTGGGAGATCCTTCACCATATAAACTGCACCCACAAAAATATTTTTGCTGTCGACCCTTGTTGACAAGGGTTCAGAGTGGTCCCACTGTCAGCCAAAATTTGTTATCCATTATGTACTCTAAAGGGACCATAAATTTAACTTCCCTTCATGCATTTGCTGAAGATGTAAAAATCCCAAAGCTGAGGCTCCACCTCAACATAAGGGGGAACTTCTTTACTGTAAGGGCCACAGAACACTGGCACAGGCTCCCCAGAGAGGTTGTGGAGTCTCCTTCTTTGGAGACCTTCGAGGCCTGTCTGGATGTGTTTCTCTGTGACCTGAGCTAGATTGTATGGTCCCGCTCTGGCAGGGGGGTTGGACACTGATCTCTTTGGGTCCCTTCCAACCCCTAACATCTGTAATCCTCAATGGCAGTCACACCTGTACATAGCAATCGCTCACTCACTGTACTCCAAGGTGCAAAGCAAACTTTCTCTTTTAAGTTAAGCAAGCACATTCCCAGTAAAGTCATTAAAGTCATCTAAATGCTTACTAACTGTTAGGAAATAAAATTGTGGTCCATTCTCCCAGATCTCTGAAATTATCAGAGGCCAAAATGCAATACCTAGCAGGAATGTGAATGGCACAAAAGTACCTTTGTTAATGTTCTTTTTATTCCTTCATCAAATTTGTTTTGTTTAGAAAGAATATTTCTTCTTATTTTCTTTCACCAGATAAGCCCAGAACTGGGGAGCTTTTGTAACAAGGGCTAGCAAACAATGTAGAGCATTGGAAAGAAACCATGTTTAGACAGGCAAGCCGTGGATAACAGTGATATTGTGTGTGTCAGGCAAGAGAAAGGAGGGACTGCAAACTAATAATGACAGGGCTATTTATTACTGAATAACCAGCCTCTAATTTTAGAAACAGAAGATCTCCTATTTTCTATTGTTCCTTTTAATTAGTATTTTCCCTAAATAGTCTCTCTCTTCCTATATGCTATTTATACAATTGCAAAGAAAATATAAAGTACAAGCAACGTTAGCAGAATGGCAACAAAATGTGCTGTAAGCAGCACGTTAGCTGTGAATTGTCTGGACCAGGGGCAATCCAGGGAATAAATTTTGTCTTTTGCAAGAGGACATTCTTGTTTCCTTATAGAAAAAATATTCTGCTTTCAGTATCCCAGCATATGACCACATCCCATAGACACACAGCTGCCAGCAGTACATTGAACCCTATGAAGACAGGTAAATATTTCCATGAAGAGCAGCCTTTAGCTGAATTCAGGGACATGGTTTAGTGATGACCTGGCAGTGCTGGGTATAGTGGTTGGACTTGATAATCATAAAGGTCTTTCCCAACCAAAAAGATTCTGTGGTTGTATAAAACAGCTCCTAGGCTTCTCTGACCTCCACACCTCCCTGCCTGCTTGCAGTCCTGAGGGTGTGTAGGAGAGCATTCCGCATTGCCAGGACCAACTGCAGTTGGCTGCTCATCCTAAAGTGGCAAGAAAGCAGAGAAAGGCAGTACACCATGGGGTGTTTTCCCCTTGGGCAGGGCTGATACTCATGCAAGGACTAAATCTCTTCCTCCACTGACAGACTTGCTTCCTCAGTCGCCAGAACTGCACTGCTTCTCTGCGAGAGCTGGCAAAAACCAGCTGAATATTCAGTTTCTGTTGTGTTGAGCCATGATCCTCTGCGAACTATTGGTGCCAAGTTTTAAGCAGCTCCATGTGCAGCATTTTGTAAATCACTTCCAGATATGCAAATAGCATCATTAAAACATTTGCATATACCCATAAGTTTCTGCTTCAGGTCCATATGCCCAGGCTGTAGAAGAGGGCAGAAAATAATGCTACAGCATGGCATGAGGCAGGTACGTGTGTGGAGGGTAGGGAGTAATGGGAGCAGGGAGGTACAGACCATCTCTGGCTGCCCTGTGACAGCTGCTGCAGGAGCCCCTGGGAGCTAAAACCTATTCTGCAAAGGAGCAAAATGCAAAATGTACCCTCTCTGCTCTACTCAAAGAGCAGCCAGCATGAGTGAACGGTGACAAGCCCAGTGACAGAGGGACCTGTCCACAGACACAAATAAGATGTCGCTTTCCACCCACTCATCCCACTGACTTTAATACTCTTTCACACTGCAAGGCTTCACAGCACCAAGACTTCCTCAGCTACATAAAACACAGCACTGAAACTTGAGAAATGTATTTGGAGAATGACGCAAACCACACCTATGCAATCTGAAGAGTCATTCAGGGCTAGAGACCATGGAGACCTCTGAGAAAATGAGCAAACTAGGGTGGCTTAGCTTTAAGATGACAAGTCAGATAGGGCAGAGGAGAGGAGCCTTCAAAGACATAAAGAGCTGCTGCAAAGAAGAAGGGTGGAATCTATTTTCCATGCCCATGGCAGATAGGAGAAGCAGTAATGGGATTAAATTGCTGCAAGAAAGATTAAGGTTAAACATTAGGGAAAATTACTGAACAATGAGGCTAGCGAAGCACTAGAATAGATTGCTTGGGGAGGATGAAGAGCCTCTGTCATTGGAGGTCTTAAAGAATAGATTAGACAAATATCCATCAGACATGACAGGTACAGATGATCTTGCCTTAAGGTGGTGAGGTGGGGAAGATGGTACCCATGCCTGTCCTGTAGCCTGAGGAAAGAGGCAACCTAATTTGAATCCTATCTGTACAAGCTCACAAACTGCAAAGACATATTAAATAACAAATTCAAAATTACTATAAAAGATAGTTCAAATTGTGGCCTTCTTGGAAAAAAAAAAAATTACCTACACTTTTACTTGTAATGTACTACAAACTGCTTCACAGCCTTGGTCTTGGTTTTCACTGGTTTAGGTTTTTGTACCCTCAGTTGTGCTCTGATGAAATCACTGGGACTTTCCAAAGCTAGAAAGAGTCATTTTTGAAAGATTCCAGTTTCTAGTGGGAACAATTTTAGATAACTTTTTTTTTTCCCTAAGAAGGGAAAGCATGAGGAAAATTAATTATTTCAATGATCAAATGTAAAGGGGAATGTATATAATTTTAATTTTGTCTTTTCCTCAATCATCTTCAATAAATGCCAGAGCTGCATGCTTCATTCACTGAAGTCATAAAATAGAAAAAAAAAACCCACAAGTTGAAACTGTCAAATTATCTGTTGAAAAAACCCTATCTCTTAGCCCAGAACTACACTGAAATGTGAATACTGATCCTGCAAACCCTTTGGTACCTATGCCTAGTGTCTATAACCACCTCAATTAACTGGTCATAATGCTTCCTATAACATGCATGTTTCATAAAATAAAATAGTAAAAATGGTCAAAACCATCCAGAAAAGGCAGAGAAAACTGCACTGCATGTGTTGATTAAAAAAAAAAAAAGAAAGAAAAATAAATTAAATATTTTCTTCAGCTTCTTATGCTCCCAGGATCCAGAGCTGTTGCAGAACTGAGTATTACTAGCCATATTTTTAAAGGAGAAACCAAGCCTGTGCAGCTCACCCTGTCCCACATAAGGAATCTGAGCCTGGAGAAGAAGCTGTCACAGATTTTGGATGTCCTTAATTCAATGAGCATTTTCCATCCACTCCCATGAAGCCAAGTTTCCCCCCACCCCAGATCTGCTGTTGCTCCAACAAGTGAGGTGTGCTGTCATGTGGCTTCCCTTACTCAGACATACAGACCTAACACAAATGAGTCTATTTGTGGATGATTAGAAATAAGTCTAGAGAACAGAGTCCTACAAAGAAGTACAAGAGAGATTTGCCAGTGCAATCAGGGCTAGACCGGAATTTGGAGCAGGATCTGCACTGCAAAGTTGAGCAGTTTGCAGGGTGGTATTTGTGATGACAGTGTAAAACAGTTTCAGACCAACGACTAAAAGGAAGTTCAGCAGGCTTGTGGAGCTAATTTTTGCCTTGGACATTCACATGGAAAAGACTATCAGGTTTACTGCAATGCCCATTAAACATGAGTAGCGAGTATTGAGCAGCCTGGCTTCCACAGACTATGTCTCCTGACCAAGTAGAAAGGATTTTGATTCCTTTACACACAATGTACTTTTACTGTACATTGTTGCACAATAATGTAAGGAGAACAGACCCATAATTCAGACTGCCAACTTTATAAACAAATCTTTAAACCCCAGCCACAAAACAGCCACAAAAGACATGCTCATTAACTCATTCACATAAGTCCACTAAAGAAAATTCACCTTTCTACTAGCTCACAATAAAGAACATGTTTCAGCAACTCACCTCAAAAACAACCCCTTGCCCTCAGAATAAGAAGTCCACAAGTGTCAAGATGAAGATACCAACACACTACCTCATGGCAGTGTTTCTACCCAGAAGGCACAATCATGGAATACCTTTGGTTGAAAAAAAACCTTCAAGATCTAGTCAAACTTTTGACCTAGCACTGCATGGTCAACACTAAACCATGTCCCTAAGCACCAGGTCTGCACAACATCTAAACACCTCCAGGAATGGTGACTCCAACACTGCCCTGGGCAGACTATTCTAATGTTTGATAGACCTGCACATTTTCCTTATCTTAAGAGTTTAGGACAAGAGGAAGGTGCATATTTGATAACAAGCCTGAAAAGATAAGGCTGAATTCTGGAAGAAGGGATTTCAGAGAGGTGGGCATCTCCTTTCTCCATCTCTGCAGGAACAAGGAAAGGTGAAGAGCTCCCTGCTAACATGGCATGCCTTTCTTCTTTAAGCAGAGTAAAATAATAGTTTGAATAAGGGCATAACAAAAAGTAGGACACACTCATTCTTGAGAAAAATATATAATTCATAATGAGAGTTACCACTATATCAAAGACTTTAAATTCCTAATGCCCCAAATTCTTTGTGAGCCATGTCCTATATGACAGCTTCAGTATGACACATCCCTGCAGGCCAGCACAATTTGCTGCCTGCACTAACAGGTCTAGCAAAAGGGATTTAGGATTGGCCTCTCCAAAGGAAAACATGGTTCAGATTACTCATCTCAGAGCACTAGTTATGCAAGTTTCTGTGTCAAATGAGTTTCTGGAGAAAGAGTGATCTGTGAAAACAATATTATAGTTTGTTGTCCAATTCAAGTCGCTGTAGAAGTAGGCATGTTCTCAAAGAGCTAGGGTTTGGTAGGAAACGTGGTCAACTGACACAAGATTTGGGGGTAGATGTCTGACCAAGACATTCCAGAGCTGGTGTATGCGTGGAAATAGTCCCCGCAAAACTTAGGCATGTGCAGATCGGTGACTGAGTCTTTTGCCAAGAAGTAACATTCAAAGCCTGAAGTATTTGCCTGGAAGGGAGAACCATCAGTGTCACAGTGGTTTTAAAAGAAGCAGGTTCCTGTTGTGTGCAGAAAAGGACCACCACTGCCTATGAGAGGAGGTGGGCTGGCTGGATCTCTGTGGTGGGACGGAGAGCAAGAGCCTTCTATCTGGTCATAGTATGGACCTTATAGTAGCCTTCCAGTATCTGAAGGGGGCCTATAGGAAGGGTGGGGAGGGACTATTTACAAGGTCTTGTAATGACAGGATGAGGGGCAATGGGGTTAAACTGGCAGAGGGGAGATTTAGACTAAATATTAGGAGGAAGTTGTTTCCAGTGAGGGCGGTGAGGCACTGGCACAGGTTGCCCAGGGAGGTTGTGGATGGTGCGTCTCTGAAGGTGTTCAAGGCCAGGTTGGATGAGGCCTTGAGTGACCTGTGCTAGTGGGAGGTGTCCCTGCCTACGACAGGGGGTTGGAAGTAGATGATCCTTGAGGTCCCTTCCAACCTTACTATTCTATGATTCTATGTATCAGCTTTGGTGTTGAGCTTGCCTTTACTTGGAGAGAGACAACAAAAAATGGGTCTTTGAAAGTGATCAAGAAATAGATGATAAAAATGAGACTGAAGGAATCACTGAAGATCACTGAGTTGGGTTAAGGAACTTCCTCCCCACCCTCCCTTAAGAAATTTTCCAGGCCAGCTCAGACAGCTTCTAAGTAAGGTGCAGCTATACTTGCAGCAAAGCTAAATTTACAAGTATATATACACAGTATATGTGCAAGTATGTACTATTATATACAAATAAGAAATAATACAGAAATCCAAACTCCCTCCTGGACAAAGAAACTGTCCAGAAGGAGCTCAAAGCCTCTCTCTCTCTTCCCAGACAGAAACAAACAAACAACAAAGCTTACTTGTTATCTGGTTAGCCAAGGTTAGTGAAGATATTAGAGTGGAGGAAAGGAGAAGTGAAGGGAGAAATGTCCCAGAGCAAAAAGGGACAAATTATTTACATTTTGGGTTTTTAATCCCTTTTTGCAAACCAAGGATATAATTTCTCTCATTAAAATATTCCAATTAGCCTCAAACCAGCACAGTCACAGAGAAAAAGATGCCAGAACGGGTGGCCATCCCAAGCTATGGAAAGATGAATCTTCAGCATGGCCAGAAGTGCTAAAGGAAGCATAACTCCACCAGAAAAGGCATCTTAAGAACAACAGATTTCTTTTAAATAACCCTAATTTATTAAAAAAAAAAAAGTAGTTTTCAACAGTGCTGCCAACATCTCATAACTTTAAAAGGATGATTTCTCTTATTCTCCGTATCCATATATTACCATATCATTTAGCACAGAATAAAGACCCATCACTTTAATTACACAGCTAAAGACAGGTGGTTGTTGTTGTTTTCTTTGATGATGATGCACTGCAACAATAAACAGGCCTGTTATTTTTTAAATAAGCATATGGGTTCGTTCTTTGATGATACGACACCTGTGGTTAGGGTGTATGTTGAACTGGAGAAAATACCTCCTGGAAACATCTCCACAGACTTAAGGTTTCAAATTTAGAACAACAAAAGCTCCACTTGAATCCCTTGTTGTTGGAAGGAACAGCAATTAATTATTAAAAAAGGAACCAAAACATTACCATCAATCCTGCTGACAAGAGGTGCTGGTGGTTACAGTGGACAGGGACAATTATGCACATATCACAGGGCTACAGACAACTTCTGCATTGCAATTACACCAGGAAACTCACTACAAATATCACAGATGAATACCACTGAAAAACATTATCAGGACTGGCTTGAAACATATGTTGCAGTAGTGCTGGGGGAAAACAAAGCACAGACCAACTTTAGAAGGGATGCCTGTCCAGGAAAATTCTTCCATGTTAAAAAAAAGTCCTGCAATTCTGGAGCCTGTGCAAAGAAATTAAAAACACCCAAAACTTAAAAAAAACAAAACCCCAAAACACAAACAAACAACAACAAAACCCCCAACACATAAAACCAAAACCAACTAACCAACAAAATACAAACAAACAAACAAAAAACCCAGTTAAAACCCTTATACTATATTAACTACTTTTACAACTTTAAGAAAGTGTCCAGTTAGGATTTTTTTCAAGTACAAGTAGAAGAAATGCACAGCTGTATTTTTTTTTTCCCCCCTGAGGATGATAGTCCTGACTACACTGAAGAATGCAATGAAAGGGTCCTTGTAAGATGTGCTGCAACTTGAGCAAGCATTACTACTGTGGATGAGCTGTCTTGCCCTGCTCATCCTCTGCATCATTCTCAGGCTATCTCACTGACAAGGCCATTTACAGAGGATTCTTTTCATTCAAGTCCATTGCAAAAATTAAGAGAGAACAAAAAATTACTCAAAACAATCAAATCAGAGAAATCATAAACCAGCCAGGAATAAAAACATTCTTTGATGCGGACTCTGAAATGAAACAATGCTTTGTATTTTAATATAAATCTTTTAAATGTCAAGCAGGATAAAGGTCCTGGGTATTTGCTATAATGAATTAAATTGTCTTTAGGAAAAGGCAGAGGAGGTGCAAAACTCAAACTGAGCTATCTGTAAGAGCAGCTGAAATGACCTGGCCCTTCTTTGTGTTAGCAAAACCTTGGGTGAACAGAAAAATGACTAAAGCACCATCTGTACACAGAAAATCAGGAAGAAAGAGAAATAAAATTGGAAGGCGATAATTAAATAGATGTGAAGAAATCCTATATATATAGATTCAAAGATGGAAAATTCAGCAAAGAAGCTTCAGTAGTTGGCATTTTTTATTCTCAGTCCAGGTTGCCTTCCATCAGTGGCTCTCAAAGCAGTTTACAAATATTAGCTGATGAAATTTGTTCTTCTGCCAAGTTCCCATTGACAAAAAAAATCACATCTGTTAATGCAACCAATGTACTGAAACAGAGTTTAGTCAGGAAGATTTGAAAAGCTTTTGGATGTTCAGTTTCCAAAGATTGTCTCCAAAGTTCCCTAAAGTAGCTGACCTGGGAAAGGAAAGCTTGCAGGCTACCCTTCAAAAGGATAAGTTCCATCTGCAGGGAGTTTGAGTCAGTCCTCCCATGTCCCAGTAAAATATCAAAGTACTGATCACGTGAGTTAAAGAGTGGTGGTCCTTTAATTTAGTCCTAAATAGGTATGGAATAGCTCAGCTTGCAATTACAGAATGCTTCAGGTTAGCTAGCCAGATCCTCATCTGCTGTGAATTGGTATCCTCATACTGTTGTCAACAGAGCAGTAGTACTTTACTTCACTGGAGTATAAGGATAAATATCACTTATGAATGTCTTCAACTGCAGAACTTTAGTCTCACAGCACACACAATTTACAACTTGCCTTTTCACCAAACTCTTTTAGACAGGCAGTGTTAAAGCAAAAAAAACCCAAAACCAAAACAACAAAAAAAAACCACCTGACATCAAAACAAACAAAATGAAACTCCAAACAATAAACCAACCACCCAAATATTGCCTGGAGTGCCATAATAGCATTCTGTGATTATGCTACCTTGACATCATTTACCACTTCTACTACAACCTCTTTTTTTTTTTTTGCCACGTTCCCATTCTTCCAGAAAATAAAATCTATAATATGTAATAATTTAGAATTAATATCTTGATTCCCTAGATCCTTTAATGAATTCAAATGCACCTAGGGAATCTAACCAAAGACATCTGTTCATGAATAGTGAGAATTATTACCAAGTCCTGGTGGAGACGGCAAGATGCCATCTCTTCCCGAAGTACCTCCCAGCTGAGAAATCAACTGTCTCCTGGCTGAATTTTCTTGTGTCAAGGTTTTACCATGTTATGTCTCTTGGGATTACTTACTAACAAGAGCTCCCTCCCCAAACTTTTATAACCCTCAGAAAGAAGACAGACAAGCCTAGCATTTTTTGTTGTCCAACGACACATGCATAGTACCTTTATCACAAAAATATAATGATGGTCTCAATTAATACTAATTACTACTCCAAAGTTTCACAAATCCCTTTTTAATCATCTTTGGGTTTAGCTGATTTACCCTAAACCCTTCTGACTGCCAAAAAAATTAACATTTCATTAGACAAATCATAACCTACTCCCTATTCTCCAAAATCCAACCCATCTGGAAATATTCTACCTCATCAAATGTCAGACTAGCACAGTGTAAAGGAAAACTATTTAAAAAACACACATACATACACACAGTGAGTGTGATATAACTATACTTATAGATGCAGATCTAGAAATATCACCACACCCACATCCCACCCACCACTCACTACACTCCAGAAGATGTCCAGTGCCTTCACCAGTTACCATTTTACGTCTTCCTCACTCTTTGCAAAGCCTTCTCTCTCCCTTCCAAACATCCATCACAGATTAATTTACCTCTACTGTCAGAAATGTAAACCATCAGCAGCTTGTTACATTGAAGAGGTTAAATGAAACTTTTGACATGACTTGTGTTTAAAATCCATCTTTAGCTGATGGCATGTCATCAGCTAGAAAATGTGTAATCAAGAGAGCAGACCTGAAAGTCTGAAAAGTCAGAGTATGTAAAGTTCTGCTGGAGGTTTTTCTTTCCTCTCTTTTTTTCCCTCCCCCCCCCTTTTTTTCTTTCTGATTTAACAAGTTCTAAAATATATTTTCTATTTTTGGCTTCAAATGTGGCTATGGTCTGAACAGTGACTGTGTAAAAATGGCACCTTCCTACTCAAAAGATCTGCTCCTTGTGTACATTCCGAAAGGAAAGAAAGAAAAAAAAAATAAGGCATCTTTAGAAAAACTATGGACCTGATCTCCAGTTGGCTAGTCAAGGTATGGGAATTCAACATCAGCTGAAGCTTTAAAATTTGTTAGGATCACATAAGTAATACAAGTATAGGTGGTATATTTTAATCTTTCTCTAAATTGTCATTTGTGTTTTCAGGGTTTGATTTTTTTTCTTTCCAGGTTCCTGTTCTGTAGCTGTCAATAACACATCTGGTGGTACGCAAAAGGGTGGGATGATCACAACAGAGATCCACTTCTTGTTCACACACATACAGTATTATCTGTCAGTATAAAGAGTATCTGTGTGCAGTTCTGGANCACCCCTCCATTGCACAAATCACTCAGACCCATGTAGCTAGAAGGATTTTTACCTACATTCTTCTTGAGATCTTATTACCTGAATGCATATCTATGGCCCAAATGCCTATCTCAGATCAGTCTTACCAACAAAAGATTAAAGTACAAATTGCAGTGAGCTTCTCTTCACCTTCAGATTGTAGTCTAAACACGACTGCCTAACTCCATCTACTCTTCCTTCAGAACTTTCAACACCCTTCTACCTTTCTTAAACTTACCATGCATGAAGAAAGACAACTTAACCAGGACACTGCAAGTCCACAGAGGCTGACCTATGGCTTTGCACATTGAGGGCAAAGCAGATATATCATAGGTCAGCCCACAATGGTTCGTATTAGAATACTGGGGACCTTATTTCAGCCTCCACAGCCAGCAGTCCAACAAATGCACAGGATCAGTTACAAGACACCCACTCCACATGCTTCCTGACTCCAAGAGCTCCCTCTTCAAGCTTTTTAATGAATTAGCAAGACATTACAACTGCAGAGCCACCTTCCCTTCAATGCCCACACTACTGCCATCATTTAACTCTTGCACCAGTTCCTGACCCCACTGATTCATAGGCCATTCTCCTCTAATCTGTCCCTTTACCTGTGCAGCACAGATTAAGGCTGTTCAGGGCTTGTTTGATATTATACACAAGTTCTGATACGTTTGGTGTTTTTCATGCTTTCTGACTCACTTTTATCCATAGTACTTTCATTCCCCACTAAATTATCCCAACGCATTTCATGAAAATATCTCCTCATCAGGCATATTATTCTCCACTTTCTACCTTTTTTTTTAACCTTGTGAGGATTGATTAAATCAGCATGATGGTAGCTGAACAGTGTTTAGGACTCAGTGTGACCACATCTGATTTGTTCATAAAAGATTTTCCTTTCTCTGGATGCCAGAGGGGTGCAGCTTGATGTTCACTTATTAGTGCCTTTTCTATTTAGAAAATCAGCTACTGAAATTGTTCCAGATAAGTTTGTTTAATCAAAAGCAGCAGATAAAATTAACACAATATTGACAGAAATAGAACTTTAAACTCTGCAGCTGTGCCAGTATTAGGTGCTCCAAGGTAATTCTTACAGCCTCGTTGCAACTTGCGGCAAAGTTACGATAATAATACCTTAATAATAATAATACCTTAAATTTATACAGCAGTTGTTCTCCAGTGCTATCCAAAGGCACTTTAGTGACTATATATAGTCATTACTTCACCTACCACCAAACTGTGGCTACCTTAAGGATGGAACGAAACACTGCCTTTCAGCTTTCTGCATCTTTTAAAATATGATGGGAAAAGAAAAAGAAGTTCTCCATAGTTTCAGGTGAGCAGCTAAGTATGCAGAGGGCTGATCTCCAGAACATTCAGGGGACAAGGAGTCCTGGCCCTGGTCAGTTTCTCTGCATAGTTAGATGTGCCAAGTGACCAAGATTATTATTTTTTTGTACACATAAAATGCCAGTAGTCTTTCTTAGCAGAGATGTCTCAACCTGCAGCAAATCCACGAAGTGAGGATAGTGCACTGAGGGCTAAATTGCACCCCAAAAATCCTCAGAATGAATGTTTTTCCCAGCTTGTCAGTCCATAAAGCCACGACTTCCTAATATTTGCAATTCCAGTTTTTCTGTGTGTTCCGTTATTGCCATGATAATTTACACCAGAATTTGAGCTTTTCACCATGTGCTTGTCACTAACTGCCTCGCTGATAAAAGTGGGAAGATTTCATCTTGTTCCTAAGTCCCCGCTTGCAAAAATACCTCTTTTTCTGCATGCAAACAGCAGAATTTGTTGAGTGAGAAGCCTTATTTCTACATGTGCTCCTCTCTCTCTCTCCCGCCCGCCACAGTCCCTACATGGCTACTCGGTTTCTTGGCTACAGCAGCCACCAGCAAGTTAACAACATGTCCCCCTACATGCTTGGCGAGCATCCACGACGTATCTGCTGGCCCATTCTCTTGCTTGAGAAATGCTAAATAGCATTGCTGGCATTTACATGTCTCTCATCACTGCAATGCCATCGGCCCAAACACTCCTCCTTTTCCTTCCCATCAGCTACAGAAGCCAGTCGTGGTGCCCCCAGTTCTTGTGGCAATTTAAGGCTCAGGCTGGAATGGCCACCTTTGCTGTAAGCCTGCTTCTGGAGATAGATATTTGCAGAAAGGAACTGGTGGAGAGACTGCAGGAGACCCATGGCAAAATATTGAATACACCACGATTTAGATTACTCGTAACTGGTAATCTGCCACAAGAAACTGCTTCAGTTGTATGGTTTCTTTCCAGAAATAAATCCATTACACCAGCTAAATGCTGTTTCTAGGCATAATGAAAGCATCTAATCTCTGAAGAGGTGCAACATGCTCTGGGACATGTCAAGAATCCTGGGATCAGATGACCCAGCTGTTCCTACCAGCTGCCATAGAGGTCTTTGTGAAATCTCTGGTTCCTTTTGCCTCCCCACAATGAAGAGGTCTTGCTGACTGTGCCTTAGTCCAATTTGAATGCTTGCAACTAGTGGAGTTGGAGCAAGGCCATGTTTAAGGCCACGTTTAGCCTTTTATGGCTAGACCAAACCAGAGAACATCACACTCAAGGCATCTTCCCCCACAATCAAGGCCCATGCAATTAGATGATGGCAAACAACATTACAGCATTGGGAAGATGCTTGCTTCAGAGTTCTCGTACCTGTCGGAGCAAAGTCCCCAAGGGATGTTTACAAATGGTTTGTCAAAACAGATCCCTAAGCACATACACAGTAAGTACCCTTTGGAGGCACTGCTGGCCCCATTTAAGGAGACAGCTGCATTCGTAATGCACTGCCTTCCTGCTTTGTGTTGTGAGGAGGGTATAAGGTGGCACCAAAGACTGTTGGCACTCGGTCCATGGAAGTGCTACAAACATGTTGGGGCACCTGACGTCGGCACTCTGCGAGGAGGGAGAACCGAGTGTCACAGGAGGGCTGCCTCTACCTCCAAACAGAGCGAGACCTATCTGATTAACTCTTAAAGGAAGGCTGCATTGTGCTCGAAGGTAATTTTACTCTGGCATTGATTTGAGGTGCAATTTGAAATTCATGACAATCTATGTAAATGTGCTTGTGACACTGAAGAGACACACAGTGCGGATTATGCGTGACATCTTAAGAGCACACAGATTTTTTTTTTTTCATAAATACTCATACAGCGTCTGCCTTTTAGACATCCTGGACGTACTCTGCACTCAGGTTACATCCATCATGTTCAAAATGACTCCCGTGATTATATCAATACAAAAGAATTTAGTTTGGCCTCTAATTCTATCTGCAGATTTAATAATCTTCTCCGTGTAAATGTAATGGGGAATAAGAAATTTAAGGGTCACAGGTACCAATCATCCAGCTTTTAAACTGAGGGATATAAGAGGGAATGGAAACAGTGAGGAGGGGAAAGGGAGCACTGGAGTAAGAATGAAGGAAGCAACACTCCCTTCTCACCACTGCTTTCTTCAGCCTTAATTTTCCCTGTGCATTTGTAAGATTGCTTGACCATGAACAGGACAGTGGTGACATTCTGCTGTTTCTTGTTGAATTTATGTTTATTCCTTAAAAGAGCACAGCCTCTCAAATGTCAATAAAACATCCATAACGAGTTAGGGACAGGCACTGATGTCCTAAAATAGATAACATGCTGACACTGTAGATAACCTCAAAGGGGTTAAACCAAAAGCAAGTTCCAGAAAGAGGCTCTTTCATGAGCGAGATAAATATGACTAATGCACTTTTACTAGAGACAGTTAAAAATAAAACCTTAAAGAAGAAAAACATGCATTCATTTTACACGACAGACACTATTAGTTCTACATATTTCAGATTCATTTGCAAGTTAGGAAAATTGTGACTGAAAAAAAAAAAAAGGAAAAAAAATGTTAGCAATCACATTTACAAGCAGAAATTTTACTGTGTTGAGTCATAAACTGCCCCCTTGCCTCAGCTATATTCTGCTCTGGAGTTAAATCTAGTGAGCCTTTTCTCCACCTCATTTAGCAGCGGGTATATCTCGTGGATTAATTAGAGCAATGCTCTCGTTCAATAATAGTCAATTGTTTTCTGGTCAACCATCATGCATAATTGTTTTCTTTGATCTATACAAACGCTGGCTGTTTCTCATGCTTAATTAAAGCACCCATGTCCCTCCCACGCGGAGACGCGCGGAGCTCTGCGCGGTCGGATCCGGCCTCGGTGCGCAGCCAGACGGCCCTGCACCGAGCGGGGCTGCCGGCAGAGGGCAGCCAAGCAGGAATAATGCGGCCCGAGCGGGACTGCTGCTGGCTTCAGCTACTTGTCACAGCAGACAATTGGCCTCCAAAGCTTCTTACCAATTCCTCCCTTCTTTTTCTATCCCCTGATTCCTCCCTCCCTTCTTTTTCCCCTGCTTCCCCTCCATTTTCTTTCCCCATCCCTCGCCAAACGTGTTCTTGCCAACCCAGTCCACTACTTGCTTAACTCTCCACACCTGAGAAGGTCAGATGGCCACTGCCCAGACAACCAATGAGATATTTAAAAGACACACCTATTGGGGAGGGAACCTACAATCAAACAAAACCAACAATGACAATAAAAAGACAAAAACAAACACACACCTCCCCCCACCAAAAAAAAAACCAAACAAACAAAAAAGCAAAAAAAACCCCCAAAAAACAAAACCCACACAAAAAACCCCCCCACAAACCCAAAACCAAACCCACCCCAAAACACTACAAAAACTGTCAAATGAGATGGTGTCTGGTGGTTGCACAAGCTTCCCATCTTATGCCATGACCTATTTCTAATAAACAGCAGAAATAAAGTGGTGCTTTTTTATCTCCAAATTATAACAGTAAAACAATGGGGAAGGTATTTCAGCAGTGGAAGGACTGCTAGTTAAACCCTCAGAGGAGGGTAAGAGATAAGTAGGGTCCAGTCTTGATAAACCTCACTCACATGAGGATCGATGCATCTGTGACTATTCTTCATAAGATCCTATGTATGTTTCTATGGGCATTCATAAACACATACTGATAAATAGATATATGCACACATTCAGAGTGTCTTCATCCTGCTTACTAAACAAATTTCCAACCCATTCAAATTTGTGTGTCTGGATACATACTCATCTAGATCTTTTCAAAGCAGGATTTCAGCCATCAGAAGTAAATATGATATACGCAACAGCAAAACAGCATTAAAGCATCATCTCAGGGAAAAGCACTCCAAAAAAATAGCAGAAAGTTGCAGGGATGTGAAACTGCAAGGCTTCCTCTGAACTCCTGTGAATGTTTGGCAGAAAAGCCAGTATGTCTTCCAACCTATCTTACTGCTAATAAAAGTTTCTTGCCCCGCAGCATGCAAAAAAACCCCAAAACCAACCAAACAAACCAAAACTTGGTTTGAGCAACTAAAACCATTAGAAGTGCAAACTTTGATCAAAATAATCACTTTAAGCTGTGTGTTCTACTCTCTTCCCACCATGATTTCCACAACACTGAGGATCACAGGAGCAACACAGGTGTTGCTGCAGCTGACCCCCAGTTCTCCATGGTTGGATCTTGCTCTCCTTCACACTCTTTGAGGGGCTGCTTCCCCCAGCCAGGGAAGCAGAGCAGTACCAAGATGCGTCTCATGCCCAGCAGCCCTGGTTTGTGCACAGCCCCAGCAAACAGCCTTCACCCCTTCCCAAGCTTCCACCCTTTGGTTTCACCACACCATTTTTACTTTACCAAGCCCAGGTCTTGGCTCTCCTCAGGCTGTGTTTAAGACAGTAAGAGCTTCCCAGACAAAACCTCACCTCTAACCTCGATTCAAAACATCACCTATAAGGATGGGTAAACGAAGACAATTCACCACCTCTCCAGGACCTTATGCTATGCCTCCACACCCCTCAACACCTGCAGAAGCAGATCTGGGCCTTGAGTGACCTGTACTAGTGGGAGGTGTCCCTGCCTATGGCAGGGGGTTGGAACTAGATGATCCTTGAGGTCCCTTCCAACCTTACCATTTTATGATTCTATGATCACTACTCAAACACCAGCCATGGATGTGGCCCTGCTTTCACAATACCACAAAGATATTCCACATTTGGGGCAGTTTTAGAGGGGAAATCTCCTAGTTTCAGGATTTTTCACGGGTCCAACATTAGGTGCATCTTCCTGTATCATCTCACGGAGTATGGTGATTGTTCTCTTTTTCCCTTCTCACAGAAACCTCTAAATAACAGACAAAGGTACTGCTGAAAGAATGTTTTTACAGCAGTGGAAATAATCAGTGCAAGGCTAGTTTTTAAAACCTGCTCCTAAAGTGCTTGGAACATTAAACAATTATTTATGAACACTTGAAACATTAGCTGTTCCACTTGAAACCATTGGCAAGGCTTTAATAACAGCCCAAGCAATGCTCTGGAAGCAACACCAAGGACTCTTGCTAGTCACAAACCCCTCATTTCATTTTTAAAGCCACTGTTGCTCTCCACCAAAATTAAAAGGTTTATCACTATGATTAAAACAAAATCTCATCACCAGAGCATGCATCTATTCCCTTCAATGCTCCACTGAGACATTCTACTCACTTTTTGACTGTTGCTGTAGCTTTCATTCTGCTTCTTCCTCAACCAAGTTATTTCTGCAGAAAGCTTGACTGGGGCACTGCCTGCCCTCTCTCCCAGGATTTGGGCGGATTTTCACATCAAGGAGGCCAATTGACACCAGGTTAAATAGATTTCCTAATCAGGTTTGCAAACTCTTTGATAATGCAAGTGCCCTAAACCGGTGCTATTAAAAAAAATTAAAAACACCCTCTTTCCTGTAAGAGAGGGAAAGGGGAATTCAATGACAGATTTCTCAATGACAGGAAAGACCACATTTACTGAAGTTTGCAGGTGTACTTTTTCCCTCAGCCCACTTTTCCCAGGGAACCAAAATTGTTCAACCTCTTTAATTTATTTTTATTAACATCAAGATGTTCCCACCCAAAGCAGAATCCCATTACATTAGGTGCAGCACAGGTGCTCAGCCCACTCCCTGGGATGTTATGTGTGGAGAGAAAGGAAAGGAAGAGGCTTACTCACTTCACTACGAGAAGAAAAGCTGGACCCAGGTATGGAGGTGGGTGCCTGTCCCCATAGAAGGAAAACCCAAACTGTCAGCAATCTTTCTGTTCTGCTGCTCTGGTCATTCCAACCCAAAATCTGGCCCTTTCAGTATTCAGCAGCCTGAATCCACCTCATGCAAAGACCTAAGGAGGAAGCTGTTTCAATTTGCAGAAGTTTTAAGTCAAACAGTTTTCACTCAGGATGTCTGAAAGCTCTGTTCCTGCTCCTGGCTTAGGAGGACACAAGCCTACCTGGGAGGTAGTGGAGACTCCATCCTTAGAGACATTCAAGATTTGATGGGGTGCTTGAATAACCTGATCTAGTTGGGGATGTCCCTGCTTACTGCAAGGGGGTTGGACTGGATGACCTTTCTAGGTCACTTTCAACACAATGAATTCTATGATTCTATGGCTCAGCCATAGCCAGGCACCAAGCAGGGTGTATTGTGGAGTCTCCCTCTCTGGCGATATTCAAGACCTGCCTGAACATGTTTCTGTGTGATCTGGTATAGATGATCCTGCTCTGGCAGGGGGTTGGACTGGATGACTTTTTGAGGTCAGTTCCAGCCCCTGACATTCTGTGATTCCATGTGATTTGCCATTCTTCACCTTGTGGTTATAATGTTGCTCACAATTAGGTTTATATTGGTTTTGGACACAGAGAGGGAAGGAGGCAGGTGGAGGACAGAATGGTGTTTCCCTCCTTGGCAGTAAATGTTCTTGGCCCTGTGGCTAGGGAGTCAAGCAGGGAATTGCTTGACCATGCTTCCTAAACCCAAGGCTAAGAAAACAAGGCCATATTCCACTGGGTCTCAGGAAAAGCAGGCAGCACGGTGTTAAGAAATAACAGAGGCAGAAAAAGCAGCATAAAGAATCTGAAAGACATGAATGCCTGAGGAAATGCAGATTTTGGGGAATCTGTGAGTAAACAGGCATATGACTGACTGAGCCAAAATACATACAGGATTTCACAATATTTAAATCATGTATCTTTGTGTTCTTAAAAATAAATTAAAACTATACCAAGGCTTACACATGGGGATCTGATGCACACTGGGTGCTACTCAATCTGCAGCCAATAGCCTCATCCTGCAGCCCCCAAGACATTCAGCCACCAACACCAGTGGAAGCAAAGGCAAGCCAGTCATGAGTGGTTTTAAACTCTCACATGAAGAGCCTTAAGAGTGTTTGAGATTCACACAACAGAACGTACATTATCTGCTGTGCACCCTGTGCCCTCTTTTTAAGATGGCTGTTAACTCGCGGAAGTTACTGTGGCAAAGGAGTGGAAAAACGATTTGATCATATTCAGTGATATTGCTAAGAGCAACAGGGAAAGACATTTGAAAAAGTGGCTTGCAGTCATTTATATACCTCTTTCCACATGTTAACCATTTTTACTTTCAATAACCATGCATCAGTGCTCTTGCTGCATTACCTTATAACTCCTTTTCTTCTTTATGGTCCTTTGTGGACACATTTTCACCTGCTTAAATCTCTGCATATCTGCTAGGGGAAAAAAATGTGAGATGTACACACAGGTACTCTGTCCTGAGTTATAAATATAGTAGGGACATACAAATGTCATCACAACCCTCAGATGCAGCTTCAGTGGCTTCCTGCTGCAAAGAAACATTGTGACTTGCTAGAAGTGCACCAGCCAGAAACTGGAGAGGTTTCTAGGACTGGTGCTCCTCTCTCATCCAGGTAATTCGTTACTCATAGTGTGTCATTCTTACTAAAGGAGCTATTCCTTCCTTTATGACTGTTTGCTGCTAAGCTAGTTTTCCCTAAAGAGATGTAAAGCCCACTTTGCTTGCATTGACAAAGGGAGAGTGAGTAATCATCTTCTTGCAACTCCAGAGTAGAAGCCCCAGGCTTACGAGGCTGCCGACAGCTGTGTAAAGCAATCTCTGAAAACCTACCAGAACAAGCTTCACATGTAGGTTGGGGGCAATATTCTCATAAATTGTGGCTTTGCAAACAAAAGATAGACAGCTATCTGTGTTTCCCTTTCCTTCCTATTTTAGCTCCACTGACTCCTCTAAACTCCTCAATCATCTCCTGAAGTTGTTGGTCCCAACCCATCTTGCTCTTCTCTGACATAGTACGTAAACAACAGAAGTCTCTACAAAACCTCTCAGGCTCTGAGTTGCCTGCCATTACTCTTGCTAACTTGGAATAGATTTTAAATCCTTCCTGAATGATCTTTTTGGAAAGATGTTGGCTCTTCTCTAGACACCTGTGATCACCATGTGCTCAGGAGGGCTCAGCACCTGCTAAGGCAGGCTCTGTGGAAGTCTGGCTAAAACTGCCACACCTGGAGATGCTGGCCTCCACCATTGTGCTAATCTCTATCCCATTTTTAGATATGGAAGTGAAAATTGATAAATCTGAAATAGGTTCTAACTGAAAAGGCAACTTACGGCTTGTGTAGGACTCTTCGCAGGTACCTCTAAGTTCCCTGGTACATAGATCTTACAAGATGCTTTCAAGTTTAAAGATACTCCTTTAGGCATGGCAAACAGCATCCACACTCCATTGTCATGGTATCTCTGTGGTGGCATTAACCACATTCTCACACCAGATAGAAACATTGCTTCAGATTTCAGTAGGATTTTGGGGAAACACATTGCAACAAGGGGCTGGAATCTCTGTCATTTCCTATATCCTCTCTGATGCAACTATTGCTAGCAGATGGAGCTAGGAAATCATTGCACCTATGAGCAGCCCAGTTAAGGAACCGTAAGATCTGTGCAGACGTGCCTGAAAACGTTGTGGGAGCTTTGCTAAAGCTTCTACACCACAGTCAGAATTTCCTTCTGTCTGCTCATATTGTGCATCCTTAATATTTGCTTCCAACAGAGGAGTTTCCTAAAGGGATGGACTGGAGATGCATATGGGTGGTTGTGCAGCAAATAACTTTATTAATGTTTTCATTTGCAGTCCAGAAATACAGAAGTGCTTCACAATTTCAGATGTTAGCACACAATCTCAGGCACAGGGAATCTGACACTTAGAACTGGAAGTAGTGTTGTAAGATAAAACGGAAAACAAAAGGAACGAACAAGAGGGCAGGGCTGCCATCCAGAGCAGGGCTGCCTGCTAGAGGACAGGGATGCCATCCAGAGGGACCTGGACAGGCTGGAGAGGTGGGCCCAGGCCAACCTCATGAAATTCAACAAGGCCAAGTGTAAGGTCCTGCACCTGGGTAGGCACAATCCCAAGCACAACTCCAGGTTGGGTGGTGAATGGCTGAGAGCAGCCCTGAGGAAAAGGACCTGGGGGTCTGGGGTGATGAAAAGCTTAACATGAGCCTGCAGTGTACGCATGCAGCCCAGACAGCNGGGTGAAGATATATAGAATAAATTAATCTATCACATTTTAGAACACTAAGCTGTAGCTATGGCTCATCTCTTTCCCAGTTATTGATCAAGCTGTAACTTACTAGTTCTTTATGAAGGAGAAAAGACCATTATATTACTGCATATGTTTGGGAAATCAAAATATCACCAGCATAAGTAGTTAGATTTCTAGTTATGAAACATGCATTCGACTCTCAAGAATGCTGGAGGCTGAATAAAGGTTAAAAACTCAGAAATAATATTGTTCCTGCAACTTTTGCAAAAATCTTTGAGAGATGAATTTAGCAATATGTGGCTTTTAATGGTGTTACATTAAACAGCAGGATTTCCATATGGCGTGAATCTGCTGAATTGTATCGAAGATGGGGATTTTGTTCCAAATCTCTATGGCATTCTGTGATTGTGTCATTAGATACCCGCAAGCCTTTGCTACAATGAAGAGTACAGAATGTGCCAAGTAAAACAATCTTGAGTGTGCCTTCCAAGGGAAAATACTGAGACTAACGCTTAACATTTCCTAGCCCCTTTTGCTTTGAAACGCAGCGAGTTCTTTTTGGCAGAAAAGGGTTAAATGGAAATGTGTCATTTTCATAATAATAATGTGGTTTATATTGAAATTTGTTCTTCGCGTCTTTTCTTTTCAGTATAAGTGTTGGTGTGTATGAGTGATATGAGGATAAGTTTGTGAGGGCAATTACCCATTATTGTTGAGTAGCTGAGTAGTCCCCTGAGCAAACTCATGCATAATTTGTTTGTTCATAAGATACTGCAGAGCTGAGGCTGCAGTATCTTCTATGCCCCAGCTTATGGGAAAATGGAAGCTTTTTCCCACTGCTCTGCATTTCTAACCCTATTGTTTGAACTCTGATCATCCTTCTTGCCCCTCTATTATGGGCACCTTTGCTGAATAGGAATCGCATATCAAGTGGGTTAAGGTCAGAAATACATCATATAAAAGGGGAAACACTGAATTCCTTTTACAAGATTCATTATGATAATCATGTCCCAATACATTATTAGAAGCATTAAAGAAATCCTTTTCTAATTTATTTTTGTGCCTCTCCCTATCTGCATATCCTTGTTATCTAAGAGAAACAGCGCGGTCCGCAAAGTTGAGGTTACCAATGTGCGGTGGGCTTGGGATAGACAGGTCTGGCTTGAGATACAACTCCAATGTTAAATAATTTTCAGCTTTTAAAAAACCTCTAATCTTTCCTTACATGTTTTTCTCCCCTTACAACTCTCTCTCTTCCCTTATCTGTAAGAGGATTTGCCCTTTTCCTCAGGTAGCAGCATCCCTATTACCTCTTTTCCTCATACGCTACAGCAGTGATTTCTTGCTTTGCTGATCAGTTCCTCTGCAGCCTCACCCCAGAAAAGCCTCACAATTTAAATGTGGCTGTCTGCGGTCCTTCTCCTCTAAAGAGCTGCACACATTTAACACCGTGCTACACGGGGAAGGTATTTTGTTATTAAAATTACTGCATTAGGAACGTGAGCATTCCAAAATGATTCATGTGTGCCAAGACAACTGTCTGCCCTGATTTGTAAGGGGTTTCCTCCCACCTTTTTTGTTTGCAAGTCAAGGTAGTTCTATGCTATGCCACAAGGAGGGAGGCTGATAAATTGGATATCTCTATCAGGAGATACAGGTGTTTGTATCAAGACATTGCTTTCCTACATGTTAATATTTACTGTTCCCCAGAAAATACTTATTTTTGCCCAAGGGTTCACAGATATTTTATCAGGAGTAGCTCTAAAGCTGGAGGCAGCACCAGAAGCAGTAACAGGGCCATACTAAACTGTGCTTCTCTTTGTCTATGGCTGGCATGCCATATTTTGGAGACTTTTGCTTTAGGATAAGGCCATTTCAAGAATTTCTACCAACACCATAAAAAAATTACATATAAGAACCAAAGCTATAGTTCTTTGAATATGTGGCAATATTTCTGTAAGTGATTTTGGGGTAAGATATTTGCAAGAGATTAGCTTTGCAAAACCTCCAGAAAAGCTAACTCTGGTTTTATCCTTCCATAGGACCAGTACAAGGCCAGCACAGAACATCAGATAATTCCAACATGGCATTTTCATATTTGGAGAAAACTTTATTATCTGCAATTAATTATATTTTTGTTCCAGCTATACCTAGCACATTTTTTATAAAGACAAACTCCTTCTTTTTGACAGTAACTGTACAAAGAGGAAGATGAAGCATTAATTGATATCCATATGTCAAAATTATATATATACATATATATATATATAAAAATTTTTTTTAGTGAAGGCAACTGTTTGGGGAAGACCCTTGTTTCTTTAGATACTTTCCATGTATTCTTTCCTGTTGGCAAAATAGGTAAGAGTTTAGTTGAAGCATGATTGTAGAATAGTCCTACAATCCATGTCAAATCTTAGTGCTTCAGCTTAGAAGAAATGTCAGACCAACATGTGCTGTCCTTATGCAGCTCTCCTTGGGGAATCCCAGCACAAAGCAGGCCCCAAACTCACTCATATCTCAGCAACATACAACAAAAGAAAGAAAAAACCCAGAAGAGCCTGAACCCAGTTACCAGCCTCTGCTTGTAACCTATGGAGATACATTAAATATCATCATTCTGGTCACACAGAAATTAAATGCTCTGAGAAGTTCCAACACAAAACACTCAGCTTAACTTTTTCCTGATGAAATTTCAGGAGAAATACATTAGAGTTCCAAGCTGATTTACATGACAAAGACAGTTATTAATTTTGATGCAAACTTTGGATGAGCCCTCCAAGATTTTCTGACACCTTCCTTCACACGTGGAACTCTGCCACCAGTGCTTTTATCTCCTCTTTTGCTCTGGCTGATGTTATTAGTATCAGAAATGCTGTTTGGATGGAAAGAGGAAATGGAGGTATAGCTAATTTCTTAAAAGATGAGGCCATTAATCCTGTCAGAAGAATATTTGGATCCAAAGGAAGTAGCTACTTTCAAGCTGGTAGCTGTCAGTGATAAATGAGCCTGAACACAGTCTCCAAAGCCAGTGCAAAGCCCTCAGGTGTAAGATGAAGACATTGTCTCTGTGAAAAGGATAAAGAAAATAAAAGATCCTGGGAACACGTGGAGCACCCAATACTGTTGTAAGTGCAGCTTATGTTGGAAAATACTCTTTCATCACCATAAACAAGGAAGGAACTGGTTAAGATTTTAGAACCTGATATATTTGAAGAAAGGTATCAGTGGTAGCATGATCTCCTGGGGTTAGAATAGAATCATAGAATGGCTTAGGTTGGAAGGGACCTCAAAGATCACTATAGGCAGGGACATCTCCCACTAAAAAAGGTCACTCGAGACCTCATCCATCCAACCTGACCTTGAACACCTCCAGGGAGGGAGCAGCCACAACCTCCCTGAGCAACCTGTGCCA
This sequence comes from Ramphastos sulfuratus, assembly GCA_013399055.1. NCBI lineage: Eukaryota > Metazoa > Chordata > Aves > Piciformes > Ramphastidae > Ramphastos > Ramphastos sulfuratus. The sequence continues at coordinate 542,891 of WBNM01006975.1, forward strand.
GTGCCTCACCACCCTCACTGGAAAGAACTTCCTCCTAACATCCAGTTTCAATCTCCCCTCTGCCAGTTTAAACCCACTACTCCTCTTCCTATCACTACAAGACCTTGTAAATAGCCCCTCCCCAGCCTTTCTATAGGCCCCCTTCAGATACTGGAAAGCTTATACAAGGTCTTCTCAAAGCCTTCTCTTCTCCAGGCTGAAGAGCCCCAACTCTCATAACCCATTCTCACAGGAGAGCTGCTCCAGCCCTCTGATCATCAATAGCTTGTCTGGGTCCCAAAAGAAACTGGGCTGTTTGTGAAAAACTGCCTTTCTTCAAGGTCTACTTCATCACCTGATGATGAGCCACCAATATTGAATGTAAACATAGATATGGGTGAGCAAATATTCATAAAATGCATTGGTTACTTTTAACAAGAAAGCTTGTGCCAAAAACTAAGACATTCTTTAAGATCCTCAGTAAGGAATAGAGAATTGATGAGCCAAATGGGCCTTAAATGGAGAATTAAATGTTAAGAAATAGTGCATGTTTGCCCAGCATCTTCTGGTAACCCTAAAAATTACTCTGAAAAATGAATGGCACACTTCAAAAGAGAGCAAGCCTGAAAGAAGGGTCTTGCACTTCATGTTTCTTGTATCCATGGGTCTCTAGGACTTTTTATTATTTGCAACAGCCAAAATTTAGTGTCAGTAAGAACAAAAACACTGACCTACATGAGGCCTTATCTGCTCCTGTTCACTATCCTATCACCTTTTCTTTTCACTCTCATACAGCCTTAATTCAAATAAATAACATGCCCAACAACCTAAAACCAGATACAGCAGTAACTGTAATAGTCCATATAGATGGGTTTTTCCTAGCTAACCCACAGCACATGATGACTTTTTCTCTAACAGATGGGGGAAATACAATGATTTACCCAAATGACTCACCATGCAAATGGAGAAGACTGAAATGACTCTTTCTCTTCAAAGTCCTCAGCTGGTAGCTGATATCTGTAATACCACATCTTAGCTCTAAAACATTATTAGTTACTTGAATTTTCAGTGTATGTTAGTATTTTTAGTATCTTTAGTAAAGATATTAGCATATCTTTAACACCATGGATCCCTAAGAGTGACAAGAACATGCTTCAAAAGATGAGCCAGGAAGACTTGCTACTGGAGAAAAGAAACAATATTTAGATCATATAACATTAAACCTAAAGTTAACACTAAATCTAAAGTTAAATCTAAAGACTAGAAAATTCTGTGCAGTGGCTATGTGGGCTAAACAGCAACACCTTGATGTTGAAGATACTACATCTGAAAACTTCAAAGTAGTTCTTGATGCCCAAGACAGTTCTGTTCCTCAGCAAGAACTCATAAGAGCTGAGAGGACGCTGGGGAATCACTTGGAAAATATGACTTGCAGTTAAGCCCTTGATCAATCAGTGTAGTGAAAGGAGCAGTATCACTCTTCGGAAGTTAATTAGACACTAAGAGTAATACTCTAGAAAGCTTTGAGAGCAGATTGTGTAAAGACAGCTCCCTGTATAAATCATTACTATACCTCAACTCTGAATTTCCATTAATTATTAAAGCTTTCTAGGCAAGCTAAGCAGATATCCTAAGATGCATACTTCAAAAATTTCCACATGTTAAAAATTAAGTACTGCCAAACAAGCAGGGCCAGGCAGTGAGAGCCTTTGGAGGCCCCCATTGCAATGTACTCATGCCACTCAGCATCATCTCCAAGGACTGCGTCAGGCTCCCTGCTGATGCACGCTGTGGCTCCATGCCTGGCCACCTTCATGTCACTGTCCTGTCTAACTGATGAGCTTGGGTCTCTTTTCCATGTATTTGGGACAGACCTGGTGATACAAGTCTACCTGAGGATGTTCAGAAGTGCTCCTGGGTTCTACAATGTATTCTGATCATGACACAAACTAAAGGAAATGAGGGTTGGAAATAAAGGAGTGGGCAAAGTCTGGAAAGCAGCTTACAAGAAGAACCAAGGTCTCTTTGGATGGTAGGAATGAGGCTCTTCTCATCCTCCAAGTGTGGCTTTGATGTTTTCATTCATTTAGACATGGAAAGAAACAGATCTAGACTGAAGATGTATTTCGAAGGAGCCCTTCCAGCATTTTCCAGTGGTGAGAGAAGTCAGACTTTGCCAACCTTTGGCTTTGTCTTGGAGTTTAATTAGAAACAGAAGGTCACTAAAGTGCTCTTTTTTTTGGGATGATTTCATTAAACCCCCTCTAAGTTCAACGTCCCAGTAAGGTACTGGGAGCAAGGAGCTTGTTGCTCGTTTTAATTAGATTAATTATTTTCAGTGTTTCCAGCTAAGATTAAGAAAGGTGAAGCTTAAAATGTTCTGAAGCAGATCTATATCAAACAAAAGTGGAGATTTCTCTTATTCCTGCAGTAAAAGAAAAGAAGAAAATCAAGGAATCTTTTTAAATCATGGCAAAAATGTGGGAAGATACTCCCCCCATTTTATTTTGTGAAATTTCAGTGTTTTTTTTTTTCCTTAAATAAAAGAGTTTTTTAATTTATTTGTAAATAACAGAGAGGCTTGTCCTCTGGTTGGAAAAACTGAAACAGAAGGCCAGCTATGAGAATGTTCAAAGGAACTGGAGGGAATGGCAGGCTTTGCATTTGCATGCAGAGCTTTCAATGAGATGAAATGTACCCAAATAAAGTGTCTCAATTTTCGATTATTCAAATCAAGATACTGCAATATTTTTGGACACTCAAGACTTTGAGCTGTTTATTTATTCATTTTCTTTCTTTGCTGCCTCTGTCCCCTGAGAAACCTAACAAGTGAAATATAGCAGCAGTGCAGAATATTTATTGGAGAAAACAAGCACTTAAGAGGATTGCAAAATTCCAGGTTCTCGAGAAGAAAAAGCAATGGGCATTACAACAAAAGCTGCTGGTTTTGTGCTACTTTTGAGTGTTACAGATAAAAGAGACATCTTCTGCTTTCAAGGAGAAAACTAGGCATAGTTAAATAAGTGTTAGATTTCTTTTCAACCCAAATACACAGTGGAAGGGGACCTTTACAAAAATACACAAATGCGATGTTTTATCACATAGGTAGTATTTGAAAATACAGTCACTGTTTGATTCACTAAGAACTAATAAATATTGAGGTAGAAAACCAGTTGAGAAAATAGAATAGCCATGGGGAGTGGTTTGAAACATTTTAGGCAATGACACCAACGTTATTTTCATTTGGAATGTTGAGAAGGGCAGGTGATGCTTTACAACTAGACTAAGATAAAGTGTACCAGTGGATACCATCTGCTCGGAGAGGTGCTGCCCAATGTGAGACCCACAGCTAAAGAAATGGGTATGTAGGGCAATGGATACAGAGGCTGGGCTGTCTGGGTAACCCTTGTGAAAGTGAGACAGCAAAAAGTGAAGTGTTGTCCCAATAAGGCTGAGGATCTCCATGCTGGGACCTCACAGATGAACAGTTCCCTTCAAAGAAGACTTCACTCACATCTAACAGATCTTTTTCAGAATAGCCACCTCCTGCTCCTCACATCTTCAGCAAAGCATATAGAATCATAGAATGGTAAGGTTGGAAGGGACCTCAAGGATCATCTAGTTCCACCCCCCTGCCATAGGCAGGGACACCTCCCACTAGTACAGCTCACTCAAGGCCTCCTCCAACCTGGCCTTGAACACCTCCAGGGAGGGAGCAGCCACAACTTCCCTGGGCAACCTGTTCCAGTGTCTCGCCACCCTCACTGGAAAGAACTTCCTCCTAATATCCAGTGTAAATCTCCCCTCTTCCAGTTTAAACCCATAACATGAACCCATATGAACAGCATTTGAAAAACTCTGAACCCCTCTTTGAGGGTTTCATTGGTAAAACAAGGAGTATTGCACAAATCCTTCTCTAAACCCAAGATATACTCTGAATTAAGAATTAGTGACTTCAGTTATATGATCACCTAGTGTGTTAATGAATGAGGGAATAGGAATAAGGTTGCCTGAGCAACCTCAGCTCTGGCACAGCAGAATACTTGGCAAAGCAATCAGAATAATATTCTTTTAATATCAAGTGGGTTTCCTGGACAGATCTATGCAGCACACTCCCTTCATATACTACTACGAGTTAGGGTACAAACGTATCTCACTTCCACTACCTTGGCAAACTTGGAAAGGATCAACCCGGCTTAGGGTCTGAGGTTGTCCAGAGTGCAAAGCAGCACAGCTACAGTACTGCTTGAGCTTGCACCAAGTTGTTCCTCAGAATAGATGCAAACAATATCACCACTCTGCTCTTGCTCTTCCCTCCTTTGCCTCACTATGAGCCAACCGAACGTTGAAGAGCATCAGAGCAGGCTTGACCTACAAGACATGAGTGGAAACTCCAGAGAAAAATTTAGCCTCCTTTGTGTCACCTGCATACTGTTAGGACTGATGACAATTTATTATCTGTGTTCAGGTCTAGGGTTGATTGCAGATCTAATTTTGCTCTATTCTCATCTGCATGCTTTCTATATATAGCACTGCTAGGTTTTTTTCCCTTCCCTTCTAGCAACTTTGGCAAATTATTTTCAAGCTCAGGATGCAACGAAATGTTGTCTTCACCACAAAAAAAGGTAAAAAAAAGACCCTGTTTCAAATTAAAAATATGATCTTGATACTAATTCACCTATGACACATCTCCCCCACCCTCTTCCAGGCTGTTATATATTTGAATGAATCTGATACTTAAAAATACAATGAATACATACAACCAACTTAGAATTCCAACTGGTTTTGGAAGCATCATGCCACATTGAATTAGGCAGTTCTCCTCCTCCATCTACAGTGCAGAGAATTGCACTTTTCCCCTGAAATTCTGTAAGATTTGCAAAGAGCTGGTCCCAGTTTAGAGTGACAGTGCTCCAAACAGTTCTTGTGTTTTCCATTAATTTTCAGTTGTATTGGTATTCTGTTCCAATTAGTCTGTGTTAGTGCTTCAAAGCTGGGTCTTATCTGCAGATAACATCAAAGATGAGAGCTTCCAGTTTTAAATTTGGTTTGTAGTTATTTTAAAGATACAAAGGCATCATTTGTGAATAGCTGATCAAATGGAATAAATACTTTTTTGTTTGGGCTCCAAAAGGGCCTGAAAACTGCTTTTCTTTTTGAAGTTCAATTTCATTTAGACATCAGGCCTTATTTTCAGGGTGCTGAACTCCCAGAGCTCACATTGACTTCAGTTGCAGTCGTACGTGCTCAGGCGGGAAACTTATTTCCTCTTCCACAAACCTTTGAGGCTTCAGTTTTTCTCATTTCACTAGTCCAAATCACAGACCTTTACAAAGCATCTCACAGAAGCATTAGGAAGAAAGATCCCAACTAATTCTCATATCCACCAACCTATCAGTTCCTTCAGGACAAGCTCTTAATCTCTCCTATTAGACCTGTTTCGCTCCAGCTGGAAGCAAATATCATCATTCAGAAGGAACTTGACCTGAGGTGTCTTCTACCCTGGGGAGACTACCTAGAAGTTCACAGAATTGCTGTTTTGTTTCTGCTGCTTTCTCCTCTCTGCCCTGACAAGGATTTAAACAAAGACAAAGAAACTTTAGCAAAAGAACAAGGAATTCATTTCAGTAGTGGTTAGCCGAGAAATAGCAATGCTGTCTTCAAGGTAGCTACACGTTCCCTTGACATCTTCCTGAAATAAGGTGGAGGTCTAATTTTGTCTTTTTCTTATAAGAGTAATTTAGACAAAGCCTCTCCTCAGCTCTACTCAGCACCTCCGAGAAGGCAACCACATCTCAATCACTGTTGGGAAGCAGCTAACTTAAAAGCATGAAGGAAACCACTGCAGTCAGTTTTCTCGCTGTTTAAAAAGTGCAGTGCTTTCTCTGACATCTTCTCTGGGATAGTGCTGTTTGGGGAGCTGCTGTCAAGCTTTGCCAGTCAGCAGAGGAATCCATAAGTGCTCAGATTCCTCTTCATTAAAAAATACTTGCCACAGGCTTTTTTACATATGATGGAACAGGTAGAAAATCACTGTTGAGCCTACCAGGCTTGCACCTGATGTTAAAGATGGTGAGATCTGGCTGTCAGCAATCCCAGTATGCACTCTGCACTTGCTGAAACAAGAGGGATTTGTCCTCTTGATCCCACCTAGGTACACAGACAACTGTGTCACACTGATACTCCAGAAGCTCTATCTTAGCATGAAAAGACAGAGATTAAAGGTGTTCATGGATTCCTGTAAGGAAGCAGACTGTGGGGACACATTTGCCATGCACGAACATGAAGTTTGGGAAATGTAAAAGCTTCATTTCTGACCTGCCCTTCATGCCTATGTTACAGAGAGAAGTGATTTCCACTGGAATTCTGCAAACATCCACCAACCCAAACAGGACAGGTCAGGACTAACACTTTTGATGGCAGGACAAGGGTTCAAAATGATCTCCACAAACCAGGAAAATAGTATGGAGTTGGCTGGGGTGAAGTTCCAGAAGCCCAGCTGCACAGTCCTGCTCTTAGGCAGAAATAATGAGTTGCACAAAAAGAAGAAAACAGCTGATTATGTTCCTGTTGCTACAGAGCAGAACTCAGGGAACAGGATGGATTATAAACCAAACATAAGTCAACGATTTCATCCTGTCGTGAAAATGACAAACATGGCAGTGGAATGCATAAACAGGAGGAAAGCTTGTAAAATACATTAGAATTCTCATTGCTATTCCATGCTGGCAGGGTCTTAGGAGGACTGTGACCACTTTTGGACACCACACCATCAGAAAGAGGAAGCTCCAGAGATCATAAAATTGACCATCAACAATGAATATGATCTAAATGTTAAGTATTGGGGAAAAAGGTGAGGGAACATGTGAGAATGTTCATTTGTTTGCTGAAAGGAGGATGAGAAACAGTCTTACACTAGCAGAATACACCTACCTAAATGACAAGGCAATACAAAAGCAAATTTCACATACAGAGGTAGTTGAGAACTTGGCTCATGATGGATAAAACATGACACAGCATTTTCCTTGAAGCCAGGATATACAAAGGCATGCATAGCTTGCATTTTACTGTAAAACTGTCATAAAACTTAGGCTTTAATTTTACTAGGGCCTCTAAGAGTTTGCTTCTGATAGAAAGGAAAATGGCCAAAATTCACTGCTGCACTCAGAGGCACTCTCTCAGCTCGGATAAGGCTTCCATAGATCCAGTGTTAGAGGCTGGGTCTTTCTGCCTTGCTCAGCCCAGCATCACACTATCATCTTCTCAACTTTATGTCACACTTGCCCTTCATCCTCTTCTAACATCATCTCCATCATCACTTTATAGTGCAGACACCTCCTGTCCTCTTGGAAGATGAAGCACACATAGTCTCTTTTTACTGTTCAACAGAATATGGAGCATTCTTAACCTTACTGGTTTGTTCTTCCTTCTAGGTTGCTTGCAGACACCAAGTAACCTCCCTCCTGTCCTCTTGGAAGATGAGGCACACATAGTCTCTTTTTACTGTTCAACAGAACATGGAGCATTCTTAACCTTACTGGCTTGTTCTTCCTTCTAGGTTGCTTGCAGACACTAAGTACCCTCCCTCCTGTCCTCTTGGAAGATGAAGCACACACAGTCTCTTTTTACTGTTCAACAGAACATGGAGCATTCTTAACCTTACTGGCTTGTTCTTCCTTCTAGGTTGCTTGCAGACACTAAGTACCCTCCCTCCTGTCCTCTTGGAAGATGAAGCACACACAGTCTCTTTTTACTGTTCAACAGAACATGGAGCATTCTTAACCTTACTGGCTTGTTCTTCCTTCTAGGTTGTTAGTGACCTCTATACTAATCCATCTTTGCAACCCTCTTCCAGCTCTTATTCAATTCTCCAGACTAAGCTTATTCCCAGCTGTTCACCAATCTGCAGTGGCACTGGATGGCAAAATGAAATGAAGCCCCATGTTACAGGACACAGAGTTATTGAAAAATTACCTAGGGTGTCTGCAAGGCAGGGTGATGGTGAGTGAAATCCTACTGTCTTTGTACTGCTCAGAGCTCCTGCAGCATATAGATCATTTGTCAGTGCCAGTTTGAGGTAGTCTCTATAAACAGGCTGTTTTGCATTTGAAGCACTCACAGGACATGATGGTTCTGCTGCAAAACCATGCATTTTACATGTAATCACCAGGATAATTTGGCTGTATATCGTGTTCCCACAACTTAATATTCTACCTACAGATGCATGATCAAGAAGAGATTCCTTAACTTTGACAGGGCACATCACATTATACTCACTTTATTATTGGAAATGATCACCCCAGGGTGCAAAAGGGAGCAAAGACATAGTTTCAACATACCTTTTTTCCTCCGCCCCCCCCCCCCCCCCCCCCCCCTTTTTTTTTTTTAAACCACATTTACTGCAGTGTGGGGTATTCCAAAGCTACAGAGCGCCGCTTGCCAGTGGACAAGTGGCTAAATTTGACTTGGGTTGTGCAAAGAAGAAATAAGTGCTTCATCCAATGCCACACTGTGGAAAATCCACACAGGCAAATCCGACTTCTAGGCACACAGCTCCTATCCTCAAATATAGAGTTGTTAGGTAGTGGAATATAATGTTGTATATGCTGTACCCATGGATGTAACCAAAGACTTTCTGGGTATGGCTCCTCATCCTCCCTTAGATTCAGGATAGATCCCAGTTCTGGACTCCTCACCTAGAATTAAGGAGACAAAGAAAACTTGACAATTTGGTGCTTGCTAGGACCAACAATGAGTTGTTTTTTTTTTTCCCCCCTCTACTTTGATGGTTATTACCATCTATTAAATTTTCTTATCCTCCAACTCTGCAAAGACTTGCATCCACTCCCAGCTGAACAGACCAGAAAAATACACTCTCAAATCTTAACAAGCACTTGATACAGTACATTTATCTGGCAACGGATTGATATCACATCTATTTTGGAATTATGATTCTTTAACTTTTTTTTTTTTTTNTTTTTTTTTTTTTTTTTTTTTTTTTTTTTTTTTTTTTTAATCCTCCATATAAATACCTTATTTCACAATCTGGAAGAAAAAGGAACAAGTGATGGCCCATAGCTATTTCACAGCTATAAAATACAACCTATAAAATAAGAGTGAAATGAATTATCAAACCATAAACTAAAGTTCGGTGTTTAAAATGGGCCATGGCTTTAAAAATTCAATTACAGCTTTAATAGAAACAAGTTTACTCAATATTTTAATGACCTTCTCTCATAATGTTTTTTCCTCCCTTGCAAAGCCTGGCATTACTGAGGATGCATGGCAAGCCTGCCTTCCCTCTAACTACTTTAAGATTGATTAGGAAACAGAAATATTGATGCATTTATCCAAAATAACTTAATTAAACGAGGCAAAAAATAGCACCTAGAAACACGCCTCAGTAGAAAACTGGAGCTGATCATGATTAAGAAAGGTTACATTTCATGTTCCTGGACTGAAAACATTAGGACCATTAATTGAATGGCAGTAATGGAGAATACTCTGAATGGGAAAGTCATTTAATGCTTTCTTAACACAGTGGTGGGCTACTTCCTGAGGTTCAGGTTAGGTAACTTCTGCAGATTTGCATCCTACTAACACACAGAACAGTCCTACAAAGTATCTCAGCTGAGAACAGCAGTTGAAGAGATCATCTCAGAATACTAATCTGCATTACCTTTGCTGGAGCACAGCTGGAAAATCAGGTTTGCATTTGCTTGATTTTGTCAAACTGGTATTGTCATACTTAGGAGGATACATTTAGCAACAGCCTGCCAGTGATGCTGCTTCCTGTGCTCCACGAGACTGAGTGTAGACTCAGGTCTAGCTCCTGCTGGTTTCAAAAAGAGCTTAAGTGAGAAAACCTTTTAAGGACAAGACTTCAGAGACTGATATTTCTAGCAATAGCAGCTTTAAGGGCTGTGGTTTTGGAAGAGCTTTTATTTTCTGTTTAATTTCTTTGGGAGACATTAGGATTTAATTTCTTTGGGAGACATTAGGATTTTCTCAAAAATCTCTTTAAAAAAAAAGAAAAGTGGGGATGCTGAATGAATTAGAGAGAAAGAATTTTCTTTTATTTATTTTGGAAACAACCTGTATTTTAATTTTCAACAACTGTGCTTCTGAAACCCACAGTAGCACCAAGTCTAAGTTGCAATCAGCGAGGTCTCAGCTGACATGTGAAGAGCTAAGCTGATTTTATTAGATCCCACCAGGTGCTCCACAGTGTGCCCTGACAAATCTAGCTGAAGAAATCAACACCACTGATCAATTTAAAGCACTTCAGGTGCAACAACATGGGAAAAAAATTGGGGAAGTTCCTGGGAGGAAGAGGGAATTGCAAGGAAAAAACACACAATTCTCAAAGCTGCATCCAAGGGGAATGGAACAAAAATCTTAAAATACTACCCTTGGAGGTTTCCTCACTGTGGTTGCAATTATTCCCAAAAGTACCCTACTTAAAATAGGTTTTCAAACCATGCAAGACTAATCATTGCAATTTGGAGATGTAAGCAAGCACTTACCATGCATTTCACAATTAGCTAAGGATGGTAGAGGAATCTCAGTCATGTTGGCACAAGAGATTTAAAAAAAAGAAAGAAAACATTTTTTACTTGCAAGAATGACATGTGATGGGAGAGTAGAGGGAGATAATTGTCATAACAAAGGGAATATGTTATTATTTATTGGCCACACTTAAGCACTGGGATCTTGGATTATAGTATCTGGTGACAAATGCTGCTTGAAATTTTGTAAATATTACTTTAAAAGGTAAGATAACAGAGTAATTCTGAATGTGTTCTGCCACCAACACTTTCAAAATTCACTTCTGAGAAACAGAGTAACATTTTCTACCCCCCCATAGAAAAAGTAAGATGCAGCCTCTCAGCACCCTAAAATCTCGTTCCGTTGGGGCTTCACCCTAACATTAAAGCAGTCTTGTTGGGACCTATGGCCAGAGCATCTCAGACACACAGAATGATAGAGGTAGAATTGGTAGACTGGCAGAATTTTTAAAGCCTACTAATAACCTTGAAATTTTAGTGCCTTCAAGCACTAAAGCAAAGTCCAGACTGAGCCCTGATATTCTGTGCTGCTGCCTGTCAAGCCCACCCAGCACAGGGGCTGCCCATGTCAGAGCCCACTCAGCCCTGTTGCAGTGGAGGTAAGGACTGTTCATCTCTACAGACTTACCCTTCTGGGCAATGAGAGATTTCCACCTCCTGTGAGATTGGGAGGGTCACAGCACTCAGCTGCCCACAGGATTAAACCATTCCTTTGCCAAAGTGGCAGCTGTAAATAGACATTTAGGGTCTAATTTCTACGTCCTTCAGTATTTTAACTTACATTTACTCAAAACGTTGACACACTTATCCAATTTGTCACTATTAATTTCCTGGTTCCCTTTTTATTTTCTTCCTCCTCTTGCAGACTCACTGGGTTATGAACTGCAGTAATAACCTTTCCAAACCAATTTTTCTTTTTGCAAAGCTTGATTTTTATTTTTTTTTTTCCCCTTCACTCCACTAGTGCTGGGATGCTGATTACCCCTTTTCCTTCCTTGCCCTCCCCTGCTCTAGGAGCATATGCAAACAAAAGGGAAAAAGAAAAAAGAAAAAGAGAAAAAAGAGGGGGAAAAAAAAAAAAAAAAAAAGAGAAAACCCTCAGCAATAAGTTGGCTGATTCTGGCAGGAAGACAAATCCAGCACCACACAGCAGGCAGGCAGAGAGTGCACTGCTCATCCTTTCTGTTTTGTCAGTGTATGGGAATGCTGGACATCAACACACAGCGAGGGATCCGGCCGAAAGCTCTCCTCCTTGCTGTCTGAACCCTGCTGCTTTCACCCCCGGTTGGAAGATACAGGTAAAAATAGCAAAATGCTTTAGCTAACTGGATTCAGTGAAAATATAAAGCAGTTAGAAGCAGCCTGGACAGCCTAATCTTATTCCTAGCAGGCAATGGAAGTAAACCACAGTGTCCGGGCTGATAGCTGCTGTATACATTATACCCTCAGGTACTGTAACTTGCATGTGATTCTTTGCATTGAAGCAAATAAATTGTTGCAAGTGGTACTAAAGATTTTGTTTGTTTGTTTGTTTGTTTGTTTCCATATACTTTGTTCAAGTTGCCTTTATAAATATTTATGATTATTTACATAATTATACCTCTCTGACAGCAGGCTTTGCAGCAACTTCAAACCACAACAAGCAGGCAAACTGGGCACCTCCTTTTTAGTCAGGCTGTATCTATTCTATGTGTTAAATGTGCATCTATTACCTGCATGCTATGAGCATATAATTCATTTCTTAATGTAATTTATAGTTACAAAAGAGTCCATCTACTAACAGCAACTATGTAATATTGATGAAGCATTTAGGAACAGAACATAAATTGAGTGACTCGGATATTGCATAGTATCAATAATCTGTCGGGAAAAAAATGTGTCTGTGTAAATAAGCACAATTTATTATAGCAGGAACCTAAACAGAGAACATATTTCTTTGTCAGAAACTAACTTTAAAAGATCCTGACATCCCCAAATTCTTTTCTCCCCCACAGATGTCAGAAGCAGAGACAGACAAGGTAAAAATCAAACCAGCAGAAAGTTTTGAACATGACAAGCAAAATATTTCTTGGCTGAAGAAAGGTAGGTTACATTGCTGAAGTATCAGTTTCTGGGTTGTGGTCAGAGATATTTCTTATTTATTAAAAATTTCTTTTTTTGGAAGGAAAAGGTGTTAAGAATACCTTGCAGGCTTAAACGTGGCCAGGATTTTCTACCACACAAATTCCACAGCTTGACTTCTACAAAGCATGCATCTGCATTTGCTTACAGTGCAGAAAGGCCTAAATTAACAAATTATAAAGTAGCCTGAAGACTCATTTTTCTAATATCCTTGCATTCCTGGGGAAGCTACCAGGTGGTATGGATCACCATCATAATTCTGATGAAAAGTTTTTGATAACTCAAACTGTTACTGATTTTTCGTTTGGTTTTCTCAAACGTGAGTGAAAATCAGCCCTGAAGTTTTGGATTTGAATTTTGGATTTGTCTTGTCTTAGAATCATGTTACCATCAGTTGTCAGCAGTTTATGAAATATGAATTCTCAGAATTAGAGAAGTTGTAAAAACCAAGTAGAGGGAACCCTTCCAGTTTTAAAAGCTGGGAAATGGCAAGTGTTAAGTAACTAATTTCCATCAAATACTGGCATTTCAAAGACTATTTGTTAAATTGTTTTGGAAGAATAGGACATATGATTGTAAAGGTTTTCTTATTGCCAACGCCTAGATACATAAAGATGGAAGGTTCTTAAGATATGTTCTTGCTGAAAAAAAAAAAAAGATTTACCAAGTCAGTCCATAGCTTATTACATCTTTGTGTGGTTGTTGGTCATAGCAGTCACTTAATTATGTTTCATACACACACACAAAACCTCTCATGGATTAAGTAGAATCTCAAAGCAGAGACTTTCAAGGTGCATGTGATACAAATTAGATATGTGTGGTTAGGTGTAAATGATGGTTTTTAATGAGAACAGCAATTTCCTAACCCTAACAAATGCATTTTGAGAACACTCAACAAGTGACCTCCTTTTTTGAAAACATTAACCATGGGGGTATTGAGTAGCTCATTTATAGCCACTACTGTGCCTAAGGCTCATTTATAGCCACTGCTCCCAAAATATGCATCACTATTTTAAGCTCATCTAGTTAATTGTACATTAGATCTTTTAGCTTCTGGAGAGTTTGCAATACAGTAGGCCTGAATTAATGCCTCTGCCTTGCAGTCTTCATCATTTATGCAGCATTTTGCAGGATGAAAGTTAAATGCTCGGCCAGAGCTGACTGGCCAGCATGCAAACTGTTTGGCTTGACACCTGAAATCCTCTGCTTGCAAAGTACGAGCTGACTTGAGTACAAACTCTGCAAGCAGGAGATTTTTCAGGTGGAACGTCACAGAGGCCAATACAGCTTAGTGAGATCTAGGTCTGATCCTACAAGATAACACTGCGCTTTAACTTGTAAACAGCAGATGTAACTGAGTTGAATAGTTATTCCATCAGGAGAATGTTGAGCACAAGAGATTTGCAGCTTTACAGAAGGGGTATAAAGTTACAGAGAGCTTTAACTAGTCCTTGCTTCTGAGCAGGATAAGGCCAATGGCACAGGCTCTAGGAGTCCCACATGGGACTCCTGCAGTAGCCAAGTAGCATCTCTCACACCTGTATGTTTCCAAGATCATTTCACTTAGTGATGTTAATCCACGAAGCTTTATTTCTCTACTTCCTAAGGAGAGACATCATCTGAGTTTCTAGATCATCAGTAACAACCTGACTGTTTTGCACTTGGAAGAGACATAACCTCTTTGAGAAAGAGTCAGATGTCAATGACTGGCACCTTTTCTCTTTAAAGCGCCATGGAGCAGAATTGAGCCTTGAAGGACTTATATAAAGGCCGAGTCAATAAATGGCTGAAATCTGCCTCACATGGAAAACAAATTTTCCTTGAGACAAGACCATGGACATTATTTTCTCCTAGATTGAAGTTTGCTTTTTAAAAACGTTGCTATTGTTTCTTTGCTCTTCTGCGCTACACGGTGGGGTTTTAGAATATGGCGAACCAAATTGTCTTGGAGCAGCAGCTTAACTTCTATGTTTAAATGCTTTAAAAATACCTCACGTATAGATTTCAGGCATTCCAATCAACAATGAATTGTGGAGAACAGACTTGTACTGTTTCCATCAGGCACAGTAAGAAGACTACGTGTTCTTTTAGCATCCAGTTTTAAAGAAAAGTTATTTTTATTCACGGCTTTCTATTGATTATTTGTTCCTTCTAAAAGAAACAATCATGAACCACATAGTATCAGAAATAAACAAAAAAGTAGAGACTAGGCTGTGGCTTTAAGTATCTTTCCTAGACTTCATTTTTTTCCCCTAATGCTTTACAAAGTAATAACTGGTAGCGCAGTGGGTCAAAATAACTTTTTCTTGCCTTTCAACTTTAGAAGTTGTTTAATCAGGGCAGGAGGAGAGCAGATTTTAATCTGGCTGGCAGTTACTTATCTCTCAGGTTTTTTTCTTTTGGAAGAAGATACTTTGCTTCTGTCTTGAAGCCTCTAAAAGCAGAAATTAAATCCTCGTTCTGAGGAAAAACTTCTCCCACAAAGCAAAAGAGAAACCAAACCACCTTGTGAAAAAGTATTAAAGAAAAACATGAGGCTGTGCACATAGGACTGTATCTTAGCAGGAAGAGAAGGACAGGCTACAAGAGTTGGGGCTCTGCAGCCTGGAGAAGAGAAAGCTTCGAGGAGACCTTATAGTAGCCTTCCAGTATCTGAAGGGGGCCTACAGGAAGGCTAGGGAGGGACTATTTACAAGGTCTTGTAATGACCGGACAAGAGGCAATGGGTTTAAACTGGTAGAGGGGAGATTTAGACTGGATATTAGAAGGAAGTTCTTTGCAGTGAGGGTGGTGAGACACTGGCACAGGTTGCCCAGGGAGGTTGTGGCTGCTCCCTCCCTGGAGGTGTTCAAGGCCAGGTTGGATGAGGCCTTGAGTGACCTGTTCTAGTGCGAGGTGTCCCTGCCTATGGCAGGGGGTTGGAACTAGATGATCCTTGAGGTCCCTTCCAACCTTACCATTCTATGATAATAGCTCATTTGCCCTTTCCTTTTATTTCTGGCTTATCCTGCAAGCCTTTTTGTTTTTTGGTGAAGAGCCTGAGGTCCTTCAAAGCAGCTTGCAGATTGTAGGACTACTGATAAAATGACAATAAAAATGCCAACAGGGAAGCAGAATGGTAAATGTGTGCTCTAGTTTTGTAGACTTTAAGAATGCCCTAAGACGTGTCTTTATCTGTTAAGGCACTTAGCTCTCATATCTGGGTGTAGACAACATGAAAAACTCTTTGGTTTGAGACTGGGAGTGATGATGATGAAATGACCACAGTTGTATCCTGAGTTGTCTCAGGATGAAGAATAAATATCAGCAATCTTTCCTGATAGTATGGCATGGTCCTCAGGACTATTATTTCTAAACACAACAGATGAGAAAACCTGTGTTTAGAGGGTATGCACCAGACCATCACGTGCAAATCAAGCAGAATCAGTATGAATGAGCACTGAGAAAAGGCAGCTTTGTCTGACCTTAGCACTGATGATAACCAACTCAGCCTGGGGTTCATTTGCAATGAAGCACTTGCAAAGTTATCTGCATTCCTGTCCTGAAAGACTGTAGTAAGAATCTTCAGCACAAACATTATCCCCACTTATACACTCATTTTCCTTTGACATGCATAAAGTAATGTAAATGAAAACAACATATCAAATATTAATATGCAATAAAAAAGACCACTGCAACTTGAAAGTCATATTAAAGAAATATCCTCTGCGTGGGCCCAAGTTCCCACCTGTTTCATCCACCCCCAAAGATGTGCAACAAGCAGACCATCACATAGAGGTGTGATGGGCTCCTCTCTATGGGCTCCTAATCAAGCAGTTATTAGAAGGTCCTGTGAAATCTGCAAGCTACACAAGATATGCCTTTGGAAATGCAGTACCCAGGAATGAGTAACACTCCCAGGGGCTGAATCAGGGATGCTTGCATAGCACACCCATGACCACAGAGCTACCTCTTCCCTGTGCAACCAGGGCTCTTTCCACCATGGTGGTGATTTAATAACAGATTAACAGGCATCTGATGGGGAGGGAGGTCAAAGCACAGCTAAATTTACACCAGTCTCAGCATGTGGCTTTTGGAGTTCCTTACAAACAAATCTTAGTATCACTTGATGATTACAGCCATATGGATACATGGGAGCAGGCAGGAGCTTATCTGACTGACATAAAGCTGTAAAAGGTGACAGTGATTTTGCACAGGAGCCAGCAGTGGTCTGTTCACTATTTCTGCACCCACTGCAAATGCAAAGGGAAATGTGTGAGGGCCTAATGCTGCCCTCCTACGGTTTCATCCCAGAGTGGCCACAGCAGCCCAGGAACAGAGATCCGAGCTGCATAGAAATGAAATTTCATTTCAGGATATTTTCACACAAAGCCCTCCTGTTTTATGCTGCCCAGCTGTGTACACAAATGCCCTCCATATATAACTTCCAGTGAAAAGTTAATGAAATGGCTTCCTTGCTCTCCTGCCAAAAATATAACTGAAATTCTAATCTCAAGACTTTCTCCCAAAACAGCCCCTTTCTGCACTGAAATTCTCATAAATCAGAAATGGTTTTTTTGTCCAAAATAAGCCTGTTTTCATTGTCTTGCAAATAATAAAAAGTCTAGCCCGAATTTCTTTAATCATCTGCTTTAGCCAGCAGATTTTTGCTGTAGGGTGAAATTCAGCCCTATACTGAGGGTCAGTACAAGGTCAGCACTTAAACCATAAAACAGGGCTTAAGTGGTAAATAGAGCCTCTGTTCAGGATTATATTTCACCCCTCCAAGGACTGCAGTTCATATGAAAAGGGAGATTTACTCATATCATAGGCCTGGCTGTAGTGACACCATTCACATTATTCAAATAATGCCTTATTCCAGAAGTAATCCCATTGGGTGAGATTGTGCCACCTTTTTTTAGTGGTACATCCCAGAAATCCAACACAGGAGACGATTATTCCTAACTGCACCACACCAGAATATCCCTCAGCCTGGACCTGGGGTTACATTCCTGGCAGTAATGGCAAAAACTTCCCTGTGTTGCAGCGCTCAGAAAAGTCTTTTCCCCACATTGCCATGGGGCTTTGAGGGACTTTCACAAGGAGTAATAAAGCAGGAAGGACATAACCCCATGGGACTGGTTTTGCAGAAGGAGACTTGTGCTGGACACACTTGGGGAATTTCCCAGTTCTTTCACAACCTCCCATGTTTTGAGTCAGCCTGCAGAAGCTGGGGCAGAAGTATAAGGCTTGTACTTCTGCTGAAATTATTCCCAGCAGAGTAATCTGATCTGACTTGCATCCCTGCATTTAGGGAGCTAAATGACAGTTTTGGAATTTCTTTTATGAAAACTCAGAAGTCACTGAATGCAATTTTACACACGCTCTTGGGTGTTTGTTTCCTGAATTTTGCTGACTTGGGTCCAGAAGCTTTTTTCACTCTCTTCTTCCAGCCTGAATTAAGTCATTGAATTGAAAAGCTTTGTAGAAGACTGATAGCACAGAAATACCTCTCAGTTTCATATAACAGAAAATGCCAAATGCTTATAAGATGAATGCTGTAATCCAAGCAGGCTACTTCCAGATAAGAACACACACAAAACAGCACACAGTTAAAAACTGATGACAAGGGTCCCAGGGGGCTCAAAATTCTGGAAGATGCCTTGTCAGCTTCAGAACTATGACCAGATGAATTAATCAAGACAACCCTTCATTTAAGTTGTAAACCAGCAGATTTAAAGACTCTCTTCCCATAGAGATGGAGTATATGAAACTGCAGTGGTCCCAGCTCACTGCTCCTGATTACAGTTTTATAAACTGAGTGGTCCTTGATCTTTGAACTGGAGGGTCCTTAGGGATGTAAGACTTTGAATACTGCCACAAAAGTGGAATCAATTTACAGTAAGGACAGTGGTCCTTCCTGGGTTGTAGGGTTAAATTTAAAGTCACACTTCTCTGCTGGATATCGACCCTAAAAATATAAGCAAAGTTTTGTTTAGATTTGATTGCCTGAAGTGAATTTATTCCACAAAGGAAGAGGAAAAGTCTGTTTCATTCAACTGCCAATGCCAAGGAAGACTTGGAGATACTGTTTCATTCACCACTGGAAGTGTTTCAGGGCAATTCTATTCTGTGCTATACTTGGACAAAACATTCAGAATTTTGGCCTCACTTGTATCAGTGGAACAAAATAATAGAATAACAATTAGTTGTTAATAATAATAGAAGAACAATTAGTTGTTAATAATAAGTTGTTGATTCACTCAGCATCAAAATTGGTAGAGCAGAATCCACATCTCCAAGGGCCTTCATAGTGCTTCCCATTTAAGATGGCAAGCTGTGGTGCACAGAAAAGTCTTAGCCTAAGGGTCATTGTTAAAGGAGTGAGCAATTCTGATAAAGCAGCAGAGCTGCACTGGCTTGCAAAAGACTGTTTGTGCCAGTATGTTTGGGGCAGATAACTGTAACCATGTTAGGGCATCAATGAGGCAGGAAGAACACAAAACACATCTCATTTTTATCACTTCAGTTCATAGAGGCAAGGGTTAAAGGTTCATCATAGAATCATAGAACAGTAAGGTTGGAAGGGACCTCAAAGATCATCTAGTTCCAACCCCCTGCCATAGGCAGGGACANGATCACCTAGATCTAAGGCAACACAAGTCAGAAAGCTGCTTGCACTGAACAGAATTAAGGAACCTGGATGATAAAGAAAATTTAGTACTAATAAAAGTAATAAGAATTCCAAAACCTGTATAATTTCTAGTGTTTCGACTGCATAAATTCTCCTCATTAAGGATCTTGTTGTCCTTAGATTCCAACACATGTACCACACAGAGTGGTTTGATTCTCTTCAAGGTGGAGGTGGAGCCCAATGTTGGTTTCTTTAGTCAACATTACCCTGCCTTTCAGAAAGCTCAAAAAAATTACTTACTACTTGCATTCCTTCTGATCTGGAGCAGTAATGCAAATATCCTCAGGGTTATTATCAGTTTCTTCTGGAGGGAGACAGTAAGACCTTTGAATCTAATTGGGTATTAGATGTTTAAAAGCTATGAAAAACAGAGATTCAGAGCTATTAATGAGCATTTAGTTCATTTATAGACCTTAATTCCTAGATAGAAATCCCATCAAAACAACCACCACGCAGGCTTGATTCACCCTGAGCTTGAAAGCAGGATAATCGTGGATGTGAACAGTTCAGTGTCAGTTTTCAGAAGGTGCTTCATGGGTCTGCAAGATTACATACTGATGTGTAGAGCCAGACTGGCAGTCACACAGAGGTGTAACAAAATCCTTACCCTTGGAGGGGTTCAGTGAAAGATAATGAGATTAGGAATCAAATTGGCCTCCCCTCATCTTATGGAGGATCTGCAATCTTTCTCCAACATCCAACTGCTTCTAAGGACTCCAAACAAAACACAGTGAATGGGCTAACCCCTGAGCATTCTGGTTGTCTAGTGTTTGTGAAAGATATTGCTGGAAAACTTCAGAGAAAGACCAGAAGTGGAATTAGTTTAAATGTTCATTGTTAGATAAAATTCGGATGAATTCTTTTTCCCTATGTTTTTGTTGTTGTTTTGTTTGTTTGTTTTAAAGAAGTATAGAGAACTCAATGCAAATGAAAAGATATTTGCACATTAGGAATGGCTGCTTTGAATGTCCACTACTAAAATATGGGATATAAATCCCTTGTCAGAACAGCTTAATGATGGTTCTGTGGCTTCAGATCTGGGGTAAGAGCAGATTCTATGATTCTAGGAGAGGACTGAAATCCACACCTTCCAAAAGAAAATTCTCATCTCCAGCCATCAGATACTTCATGGAAGATCATAGCTTGGGGATTCCCAAGTGTTACTGTCTGGGTGGGCTACTTAAAGCTCACTGCTTCCTAGAGAAAGGAAAGAAGGCTACAGCCCAGCAGGCAAATCGCCTGCATGAAGAGCAGGAGATTGGCTCTTGTCCGTGCTAAACAATATTCAGCTATCCAGTAAAAAGTGCAAAACCTTTCACATGTGGTCTAAACATTGCTGAGAGCAGGCAGAGAGGGATTTGAGCCTGAGCTGTAACCAACTCAGCAGGGATATCACTTACAAAGGTAAGAAGGGAGTAAAGCATCTCCTGATAACAGAAGCTCGAGAGTGGTGGCTGATAGCGGTGCCCAATGCAAGTGGAAGGGCCACAAGTACATGGGGTTGCCCTTCTCCCCATTTCTTTCAGTAATTTTTCTGCTTTACTTCCTTTTGTTTCCTCATCTCTTGCATCACTTACTTGATTCTCTGCACGTGCTGTACAGAAGGTTGTGTCTGGGACTCTGGTGCCTGCTGTGCAGAAGGGCATATGAAAAAATCAGGTGCTGAAGCCCTCAGTGTCAGGCAAGTTTCTTAATAGCTCTTACTCCAACTGAGATTCATCTCTTTGAAGATAATTGCACAAGGCCTCTTTAACACCTAAGCAATATTTAAGTGTTACAGAGAGCTTTGCTATCCCCCTAAACCAAATTAATTTTTATTTTATAGGAGTGACACAGTCTCTTAGGGTCTCCTGATTATATAGTCTCATTCTAATTTCAGTCTTCAATCTGAATAAACACATTAGAAAAACACAGACACAATTAACTTAATCATAAATTTAGATGGATTGTTTATTATCTGTCTACTTAATGTGCTTATGATTGCAGCAGTTAAACATGATAATGTTTTCTTCTCACACATAAATGAATATACACAGTACAGAAATATGTGCAGGAAGAAAAACTTCTGCTTGAGCACATCAGTAGGCTCCAGAGATAGGGATGTGGATGCACTGCTCACTGTTGTGCTCTACAGAAAAGCACAAACTTGGCCGTGATAATGTTGAGAGATCTGAGAGCTGATTACTGACAAATTGCCTTCTTGCTGAAATATGTCTATGTGCAGCTTCACAAGCAAGGAAATGCTGTTGCAGCAAAGATACAGGGAGGAGCACTATTTAGCTATGCCACTGCACCTGTCATTTGACAGCAGAGGTGTAGATTTGGGGTAAATGAGACCACATGAGCTCTTTACAGTAAAACAACAGGTCAAATCAACACCTTCCCACTGCAGTAAACTCGGAAGAGATGAAATTTACAGTGAGGAGTTTTCTGCTGTGTGATTCTTGTCAAGACAGTTGTCTTAAAACCCAAGTTTTCCAGTTTGTTACACGCCCATGGCAACTAACATGTGCCAAAATGCTCTCATGTATCAACCAATACTTGGATGCCAAAATTAAAGTTGGAATATGCTTCTTCCTGTTCCCACTGCATGCTGAAAGTGAATAATCATTTCAAGCACGCATTCAGTTAAATTAGTGATTATTACTCAGAGTTTTCTCTGTCATTAGACTAATTTTTTTAATGGCTACATAGTGTACCATGATGAAGTTATATTTGGCCTGAGAATATTCAAGTTTTAGCTAAATTTAAAACACACACTTTTCCCCCCCAAATGTGAATAATTTATCATCTTTGTTACCTTGCTCTTGATTCGTAGATAAAGCAACCCCAAGTGCACATTCTTATTATGTATCACTAAAGGTACATTCAGAGTGGTATTCCCTATCTCCAGCCTTCCTCAGTATTCTGACTTGTGTGTTGACAGTCAGAAAAAGGGTCTTCAAGGGTAACCTAAATCTTAACCCAGGCTTCATGTTAGCTCTTTGCGTGACTCTCACTAAACAGACCTTGGAAATAAGTTGGAAGGAGTCTTAGAAAAACAGAGCACATCCTCAGATAGTCACAAATCAGCAGGGCTGCTTCATGTAACAACTATCAGGTGGTCTTCTTCCTTCCAGCTTTCTACCTTGTGAGCTGTGTTTGCTCTGCACCCTAATTGAAAACCAAAGCAGTCAATACTAAACTGAATCACAGCTTCTCTCTCGTTAGTTAGCAGAAGCCTAAGTAAGAGGCTGGGCAGATCATGATTCTGAATTTGAGTCAGACCAAGCTGAAGTTTAATGCCTTTTAAGACTGTTAGATAGATGTATCACTTGTGTTGACTGCATCATGGCTGATAAATCAGTCAGTATTCCTGACAGAGAGGTATTCACTATGATAGTACCTAGTCAAAGCAGAAAAAAGATGAAGATAAAAGAATGGAAACTCAAAAGTCAGTTTAAGCCTTTTCACTTTCACTTTGTTTCTTTTCAATTATTTCCCTCAAATATAAATACTACAAACACAAATAGATTTCTATTATGATTTTTTTTCCCTATTTTTGTTTCATGATTTAAAGAAAGAAGTTTTATGGCACCAAAATTTTCAGTGCCCTAAATCCATGCTTATACTCCAGAAGCAGGCAAAACAATAGAAGAGATGGTGAGAGGCAGGAAAAGGAAGTTGAAAGAACTGTAAGAAAAAGCAACAGTGGTACATGGCAGACATGTGGCTTAGATGAAGTTGTGACTAAATGCTTTGTCTTCAGATATTTTAAATGTTTATGATCTTAAAAAAAATAATAAAATTACTATTATGAAACAAGTTTTATATAAATATAGAAATATATATTTATATATATATATCTATAAAATCTAGCATACAGTATTTCAAATATGTCCATTTCAGGTTCCAGCTGACCAATGATTATTTTTTGTTTCCCTAGTTTATTTAAGCTTTAAATTAACAAATAGCCAATGAGATTCAGGGAGATATTCACTTGACTCACATTTTCTCTCCAACTTGATGATCAGCCCTGTTCCATCAGAGATGGTAATCACTAAGCAAAAAAAGTCCACAGAGCAGTGAAATCTTCCCCAGCTGCCACTTGGAGGGAATCACCAACAGCTGTGGAAGGATGGTACAGCCTCCATGCCTTATTTATTTTTTTTAAATGAAAAATAAATAAAATATAAAACTAAGCAGTGGTTTTTACAGTATGACACAGCAGTATTACTTGCATTAGGCCAATTTACCACTTATGATAGCAGTAATAGCACTAAAAGCCAATAAAAGTGGTCTGTTCGTTCAGAGATTGGCTTTTATGGCTTATTCTAAATATTATCAAGTGAATCAAAAGCTGTCATTATAGTGTCTAAAAAGCCTTCGTACCTTGTAAGCAAACAGTGTGACTTTGACAAATAATCATTAATGTGCCTGTGTGAGACCAGGGCTAAAAGAGAAAGAAGAAGGAAAACCCAGTATTTCACTTTACATAAATCGTTGAGATCATTTCAGTTAAATTTCACACAAAATAAAACAGTTTTATATGTAAAATGCCATCATTTTCCCAAGTTTGGGTGTTGGCTTTCTTTAATCTATGAACACTTTCATAAACCAAAAACTTGTCAGACAGCTGAGCAATGCATGACTGAACTGTAGTGATATATTCCCATCAGCTTTGGGAAAACAAATGACACAGGTACCTAAGTGGGCCAGCATTTGGGCCAGCATCTAACTTAACCTTCCCTTGGCTCCCATCTCACCTGACAGAAGCCCTGATAAACACAACATTACTCCCCTTCTTCTTACTTCATAATAAAGGTACATTCCTATAGAGAGAGAAAGGCATAGGTTAATTTATCTTCTGTCTCATATCTGCCCAGTTACTCTTGCAAGAAGGTGAGGGGACAATAACCAAGGCTCTGGCAGGTCTCAGCTGCACTCCACCCACCTCCTGCCCATTTGGATGTGAACAGAAGCAACAGAGAGAGAGAGAGCTGTGCTCTCTGTTGCAGGCAGGGCAAAGATTAAATGCATAGGATTTCTTCTTTCCAGTATTTTTTGCTGCTGCCTAGGAACACTAGGGAAAGTTCTTTTCAAAATTGCAGAGGCCAAGTCACTACTATTTGCCATTTCTAGTCTAGGACATCTTGAATGGCACTGCTCAGCATGTAGTCACCAGCAATGGTTCAGAAGGAAGGTCTGGGCTTACTGCTGGCTGTCCAAGACAACCATTACTGGCAACGTCACGGAGATTCATGTCACTTCCTGAAGTGTTTGAGTTCATAAAGCTAGGAGACAAAGACACAGACAGAAGAAAGCAGCCTTATTACTCTCCTGGTACTGTTAGGCTACTGCAACCAACATTGCTTCTTCGTGGTCTCCTGCTGTGTATTCTGATGAACATTACAGATGCATTAGTCAAGGTCACCTCTCCACAATTCAAACAGCCTTGTTGGGCCCTGTTTGCTCTATGGAAGTGCCCTCGTCTGTTTTGGATCCCTGTGGGTAGGCATTACCTGAGCTACATGGAGACAGAGTAAGATGGACAAAGTGGAAATACAGTAGAAGCTTCAGAATGTCATGTGGAATGGAACATCACATGTGGGAAAGGTGAGCACAACACCACATAAGAAGGCAGATAGTGGAAAGATAGAGTGGATTGTACAACGCTTCTGATGAGTGGTAAAATACTGGCACAGGTTGTCCAGAGAGGTGAAGAATGCCCCATCCCTGGAAACAGTACAGGTTAAACTGTGTGGGGCTCTGAGCAACCTGATCTGGTTGAAAATGTCCCTGCTCACTGAAGGGGGTGCTGGACTAGGTGACTTTTAAAGATCCCTCCAGCCCACAGCATTCTATGATTCTATATAATCAAGAATTTTATCAATTAAATCATTAACTGGACTAGCAGTAAAGTCTTAGCTGCACAAACACTGTGTGTAACTTCTGCCCAAGGAAAGATTTTTCAGTGTAATGTCAGCAAGAGGATTTGGGAGACCAAATTATTCTCATCACCCTGTAAGTAGTTTGGCTTCGAGTCACAGAATCACAGAATTAACCAGGTTGGAAAAGACTTCTAGGATCATTGAGTCCAACCTATCACCTAACCCTTCTAATTAACTAAACCATGACACTAAGTGCCAGCCTCCCTTTAAACACCTCCAGGGATGGCGACTCCACCACCTCCCCAGGCAGCCCATTCCAATGGGCAATCACTCTTTCCATGAAAAATTTCTTCCTAGCCTGCAGACCACAGCTCTGCCTTAGCCTCCAGTGCAAGCTGCAGCAACTTCTTAGCCGCACTGGCACTCATCCAAGGTTCCGCACTCAAGACCAGGGTCTGCAACTGTGGCAAGTGCCTCGGGTCAGGCATGGCCACCTGTCAAGCCTCATGCATTGAGTACAAGCCATGGGTGGTTGGCTCAAGCCTTCATGCTCCCACAGCAGGGCTGTGTCTCAGGGAGTTTTCTTGCCTGTTGCTATTTACAGCTGGGGGCCCCACTGGAGTGGCAAGCTGGCGTGCCTGCAGTTGACGGCGTTATGTGATATGGTGTGCAGCTGCACCGAGCACATGGCCTGACAGAAACATGTGGTGCTGCACTGCCAGGGGAGTTATTCCCCCCACACAGCCCTTTAAGGGCCACGTGTGTTTTGTAGGCAATTTATGTGAGCAGAAAAACCAACAGGCCTCCCGTTCCAAGCTTCTAATTTCTTTGGGTATTTTCTTTTTCAGAGATTAAAGAACTTTCCAGAAACTCTACATTAACAGGGAGATGTAGAAAGATCCCCAGTGAAGATACATCAGGTTTTGACTATGGTATCCTAAAATATGGGAGGAAACTTGCTAGGGTCCTCTACAGGCTTACAATGAATCAAGAAGTGGTGTACACAGTCTTGTAGATCTCCACTAAATAGACCTGCTTCCATAAAAAACCTCCCACCAAGTTGTGGGTTTGATTATCTCAACCCAAGGAGTGCAAAAGTAGATCAGATCAAGGTTGGGTTTTTTCGTTTTGGTTTTTCTTTTCCTCACAAGAACAAAAGGACTTTGGTCCATCTGAATCACCTCTTTCAGGTAGTATCTAGCAGCTGCCAAGCTGCCTTTCAGAACCAGTACACAAATTGCACATCTGCTTTTTTCTGCCCAGGCATAACTGGTTCAAGAAAGTCAACAATCAAAACCTAGAGAGCATCAGCTGCTCACTGAAAGCAACAGTGCCACTGTCCCTCTTCCATTTCCACCAACAGCATTTTCTGGTACTGACTTCAACTCAAGCATTCCTGTAAAAACAGAAAGAAAAGATTTTATTGCACAAAGGTTCGAGTCGTTTGGTCTCTTTGCTTTTCACATTGTAGGTCTGCAATCCGTGTATTTATCACATAGTTTCCCTGCATTATTTTTCCCAAGGCTTCAATCACCCCCCACTTTAGACCCACCTTCATCTCTGTCACAGACAAGCCCTGTATTACTGCTGAAGGAAATCAGAGCACAGGTTGCTGTGCAACCTGAAACAACCTGTGCCATGCTGACAAAAAACAAACATTGGGTATGATTTTTTTTGACCAAGGCTTCAAGAGCAAAGTCGTTAGAGTTACTCACATGCTGGACGTTAGGCTTGTGCTTAGGTGTGTTGCTGAACCAACTTGATGGAAGAGGAGGATGAAGAATATCTTGGACTAGAGGCCAAACCCTGAATATACTTTGTCCTGTTTCTAATTGCTAGCGTAGCCAAGAAACTGTATCCTTCCCTCTTCTTGAGAGACCACCTGGAGAAATACATTTTTCCTCTCAAACTTTGCACAAGAGCCCAAAACTTGGCTTTAATATAATACATGTTTTCAATCCACTCCCCCATCCCCCTCTAACGAGATGCACTGGTATTTTTACCTGCATGTGCTGTGTTGTTTTAATGGGAAATGTTTCAAACACTGTGTGGTATGGGATATGGGGTTATATATTTATTAATCTCTAGAGTTCTGTACCAGTAAGTTACAAGCAGACTGGCAGATCAGGGTTTGAATTCTGGCAGATCTCTTCCAAGCTTGCCCAAGCTTGCATTTGGCTCTGCTTTAAAGCTTTATCTGAGCTACAGTGGCTTGGGTCAGCTGTACTATAAACAGGCTGCCCTGAACACTGCTCTGGGTCAGTTGTGTCAAAGCTAGGTTGACCTTCCAGTATCTGAAGGGTGCCTACAGGAAGGCTGGGGAGGGACTATTTACAAGGTCTTGCAATGACAGGACAAGGGGCAATGGGTTTAAACTGGAAGAGGGGAGATTTAGACTGGATGTTAGGGGGAAGTTCTTTGCAGTGAGGGTAGTGAGACACTGGCACAGGTTGCCCAGGGAGGTTGTGGCTGCTCGGTCCCTGGAGGTGTTCAAGGCCAGGTTGGACGAGGCTTTGAGTAACCTGTGCTAGTGGGAGGTGTCCCTGCCTATGGCAGGGGGTTGGAACTAGATGATCCTTGAGGTCCCTTCCAACCTTACCATTCTATGATTCTATGACCTGGTGGCCAAGGACATGTGCTTTGGGCAATTGAACCCAATGATTTGTTACACGATGTAGAAAACGTTGCTATATCCAGAGATAACAGCAAAAAATGTTAGTCATGGTGTACTTCCATTGACATAAAAAAGCCCTCTCTGCCCATGGAGATTATGTTTATACACAGTGATGTCTAAATTTATCTGTATGCAAGTTTACACAAGCATGCTACAGTCAAACATACCCTCACCTTTTCTCCTGCCACAATAGGTCAGCCTGGTTTTTTCGATGCAGTGGCTTTTACAGAAATGAAAGGTGTGGGTTTTTTGCACAAGTGAAAGACAGTCATTTTAAGATGAAAAAGCCTGGTTTCCCCCTGGAGGGAAAGTTGAGGAAAATTTCATGGATTTGCCCTTTGTAATATTCTGTCTTGTCTGCAGCAAGAGGAGGAAATAAAAGCTAATGGAAAGAGACATTTCTTCTTGCATCAAAACTGAACACTTCCAAGAATGCATCCTCAGACTGTACTCAAATACTTAGAAGAAACAATTACTAGGTCAAGTGATTCACAGATTATTCAGGCACTTCATATTTATTTTTCCTAAAGAAGTGGAAAAAACAAAACAAAACACCACCAGAAAAACCCAACTGTGACAAATTTTTCCTTTTCATTTGAGTCTCAAATCCTTTTCAGCCATTAACTGCTAAATCAGCCTATTTGCTCCACCAAGCTGATGAACAAGAGTGAAGGTGAAGCAATTACTCACAAGTGTGAAATTAATTCTTTCTCAGATTTGGACATCAGGATAAGAACATACTCCACAGTGAACCAAGCTCAGCCCTGAGCCTTTTTAAAGGTCAGAACAGTTCATATCCTAATTTGTAGCCTTGTTTCATCTGTTCCTGTGCCACCAGAGAATTGAGGCATCTTACAGATTGAGACAGTAACAAATTAAACTTTAATACCTGTATATACATATACACACATACACACACACACACACATATATATATATGTATGTGTATATATATATATATATGTATGCATATACCTATATATACATCTATAATTTAATGCTAAATTAGATATATTTTAGATACACATAATACTTACATATTCTAAATATTCAACTTTCTGGCTTGGTGAGATCTTTGACTGCAGTTGCCAGTGCTTCCTAATGGATATGAGCCTGTATGTTTCCAATAAATAAACAGAAATAATTGTAGCACCCAAAATTAGTAGCTGTAGGTAAGGTAAAGATCATCAAGGATATTCATTGGGCTTAATGACAGAAAAGTTGAGCCCTTAATAAAAATTACAGTACTGAATTATTAGGATTTTACTTTCCTTCATTCTCAGGCTCATTTTCTAGTGTTATTTTATTACTCTTCCAAAGAAACCAAGTGGTAGCACCCTTTGTCTTTGGAGGGGAGGGGGTTGTTTTGGCCTGTGATACTCTGTGCAATGCCAGCCTGTTCAAGATCTTCCACTTAATTTATGAGCTCTGGACTGGGAGCCTAGGATTGATTTTAAAGTAGCTAAACTTTTCCTCCAGAAAATACACCACTTTTGAGACAGCAGATGCTAAAAGCCTTGTACATGAGTTTTAAAAGATCTCTCTCCAGGACTGGTCACACTGACAACCTTCTCCCATCAATGTCCCACTGGAATGCAGTTTGTGAGTCATATTATAATCAGATTCATGGAGTCATAGAATGGTTTAGGTTGGAAAAGACCTTAAAGATCATCTAGTTGGAAATGCCCTGCCATTGGCAAGGACCTTCTGCTGGAGCAGATCACTCAAGGTCTCACCCAGCCTGGCCTTGAGCAAATCTAGGGAAGGAGCATCCACTGCCTCCCTGAACAACCTCTTCCAGTGCCTCACCACCCCCACCGTAAAGAACTTCTTCCTAACATCCAATCTACATCCGCCTTCCTCAAACTTAAAGCCATTCTCATATAGGACTATAGGTGAAAAGTGCCTTCCTGGCTTTCCTGTAGGACCACTCTAGGCACTGGAAGGCTGCTATACAATCTTCCAGGACCCTTCATTCTCCAGGCTGAACAGACCGAACTCTCATAGTCTGCCCCCACAGGGGAGGTTTTCCAGCCTTCTGATCTTCTTCATGGCCCTCCTCTGGACCTGCTCCAGCAGTTCCATATTCCTCTTATACTGGGGGCACCAAAGCTGGATGCAGTATTTCAAGTGGGGTCTCACAAGAGCAGAGTAAAGAGGCAAAATCACCTCCCTCGTCCTGCTAGTCACACTTCTTTTGATGCATCCCTGGATACAGTTAGCCTTCTGGGCTGCAAGTGCACCTCGCTGGCTTGTGTCCAGTTTTTCACCAACTGACACCCTCAAGTCCTTCTCCCCAAGACCACTCTCAAGCTACTCCTTGCCCAGCTTGCATTTGTGCTTGCGGTTGCCCCAGACCAAGTGCAGGACCTTGCACTTGGCTTTGTTGAACTTCAGAATGTTGGCTTGGGCCCATGGTCACTAAATTGGAAAAGTATGGATGTGAGGGGTGGACCACTGGCTGGATAGGGAATTGGCTGGATGGCCACACTCAGAAGTGTGATCAATGGCTCAGTGTCCAATTGGTGTCTCTCAGGGGTGGGTACTGGGACCAGTGCTGCTTAACATCTTTGTTAGTGATATGGGCAGTGGAATCAAGGCACCTGCAGCAAGTTTGCAGATGGCAGCAAGCTGTGTGTTCTGGCTGACACACTGGAAGGCAGGAAAGCCATCCAGAGCCACCTGGACAGGCTTGAGATCCTGCAAATATAGCACTGCACTTATTGACATAAAACTTGCCTTGGAATGAGTGTAAATATACCATAAAGACAACTGATTTACAGCTTCTTTCTTCATCTACATTGTCCAGAATGTACATTATAAAATCATTATTTGCCCTATGGTGAAGACTACCTAAACTGTAGCTGGATAAGAAGTCTATTTGCTTTGTCTAAGTAGTGCAAGCTCTCCCACATCCAGTGACTATTAGAATTATTCTGTGATTTTTGTCAGCTTCTAATACATATTAATTTCTAATATACAAACCCATTCAAATAAATAATTGTGCAGACTGAATAAAAAAGCAATTTAAACTTCCCCCCCCCCAAACCAGAGACACTTTTTACAAATAGTTCTTTTAAGTAGTCTTAATAGTATCTCTTTAATATTGCCATTAAAATTCACCAGAGTTCAAGAGCAGAGCAAATTTACATCTGTTAAAATAATGGAATTGACACTGATATTACATCATTGCTATTTTAAATAATCATTCTTCATAATTCTAACCTGCTTGCTTTAAGTTGCAAATAAAGGGCTTGTTCCTACTTTCATCCAAGTCGACAGCAAAACTCTCTTTAGCTTTCAGGGAGTAGCACCTAGCTGCAGAGAACTGGGCCTCTGGTGGTGTGTTGTGGTGGGGTTTGACTGTGTTCACTAGCACAGCAAAGAATAAATCCCTCTGAAGGAAAAAATTACTGTGGACAGAGTTCTGTGAGCTCCACTCAGACAGAATAATTGTACTGGACTAGCCTGTTCCCCAAATTCATAAAGCTCTGTAGACCACTCTGAATTCCAAGGTAGTTACAGTTGTTCTGCTTAGTTTCACAAGAAAGCAACATTTTATATAGGTGGATTTTTTTCCCCATTTTAGTGCAATATTGTGGTTTTCCTTTTGTAATGTTTTGGGAGAGCTTGTTTGAAGCAAAGTGTAATGGCAAAAACCCTCAAAAATTCACCTTCTCCTGGGAGAACATTAGAAGTTTCACTAAAATTACATAAGTGTTCTTTGAACAGCTCAAACTGAACCTAAAGGAATTAAAATGATAACACCTCACAGAGCTGGAAAGCCATCTAGAAAGGGAATCAATGTAGTTCTCTCCCTCGTTACATAAGAAAATGAAGTAAGGATTTAAAAGAAATATAAAGGGTAACGGTTATAATTGTGTCTATTTAAAAGTGGAGAAAAATATGCTTTTGATCATAGAATGGCTTAGGTTGGAAGGGACCTTAGAGATCATCTGCTTCAACCTCCCTGCCATAGACAGGGATGACTCTGAGCTGCTCAAGGCCTCATCCGACCTGGCCATGAACACCCTCAGGGAGGAAGCATCCATACCCTCCTGCACAACCTATTCCAGGGTCTCACCAAACTCTTCTTCCTAAAATCCAGTCTAAACCTACTCTCCCTCAGCTTCAACCCATTCTCCCTTGTCCCATTGCAAGCCACCCTTATAAAAAGTCCCTCTCCAGCCTTCCTGTTAAGATCCTTTCAGATGTTGGAAAGGAGCTGTAAGGTCATAGAATCATAGAAAGGTAAGGATGGAAGGGACTTCAAAGATCATCTAGTTCCAACACCCTGCCATAGGCAGGGACACCTCCCACTAGCACAGGTTACTCAAAGCCTCACCCAACCTGGCCTTGGACACCTCCAGGGAGGGAGCAGCCACAACCTCCCTGGGCAACCTATTCCAGTGTCTCACCACCCTCACTGCAAAGAACTTCCTCCTAACATCCAGTCTAAATCTCCCCTCTGCCAGTTTAAACCCATTGCCCCTCGTCCTGTCATTGCAAGACCTTGTAAATAATCCCTCCCCAGCCTTCCTGTAGGTCCCCTTCAGATACTGGAAGGCTACTCTAAGGTCTCCTGGAAGCCTTCTCTTCTCCAGACTGCAGAGCCCCAAATCTCATAGCCTGTCCTTATAGCAGAGCTGCTGCAGCCCTCTGAGCATCTTCATGGCCTCCTCTGGACCCGCTCCAACAGTTCAATGTCCTTCCTGAGGACTTCCAATGTCCCCTGAGGATTTTCTCTTCTCTAGGCTGAACAACCCCAGAGCCTGCAAATTCTTCCCTGATGTCTCTTCGGCATGCAAAACCCTCCCCAGGACCAGCTGAAGCCATTCCCAAGAGAATCACTTAATTGCCCAACTATGTTTTACTTGGAGATGCTGGCAGCACCAGAGAACTGTGTCCTTCAAAGCCATACCTCTGCCAGAAATCCAAGGACAAGACCTCAAAGCAGATATCAGACCACTGCAGAAGATTCTGCTCTAAACCACTTGACACTCAGATCAACAAAGTCTTCTACCTAGTCATTCCTAGGCTTCCTTGCTGCTTTTCAGAATCAAAACAAAACAAAACAAAACCAACCCCCCCCCAAAAACCCTGTCCACACAGTAGCTTATCTTCCATAAAGTCACCACCATTCACCTACATAGAATTAAAGTTTTCAGGGAC
This sequence comes from Ramphastos sulfuratus, assembly GCA_013399055.1. Lineage (NCBI taxonomy): Eukaryota > Metazoa > Chordata > Aves > Piciformes > Ramphastidae > Ramphastos > Ramphastos sulfuratus. The sequence goes on from WBNM01006975.1 coordinate 575,948, forward strand.
AGGAATGTTTCAACTCTGTCTGCATTGGGCATCTAGTTTGATGGATTTCTGGCCATGGGAGGAAGCAGCAGGCACTACAGTTAACTTTCTACTAATGCACTACTAGAATATGTTGAACGTTTACTGGACAATAACCACCAGCTGAGCCTTCCCCATAATTTTGCACTGCAGTACAATGCCTGTTAGATGTTATCTGGGAGCTGGAGAACTTTATAAGCACTGTCATAAAAGCAAAAGCAGAATCAATCTGTTGTTCTATCATCACTGACACTGCCTATTATAAATAAAACATCTATCAAACCTTAGCAAATTTAGCTCTTGACTGAAATGGTGGTTGCCTTGGTGTCTTTAAGAGCAATTTGGTTTAAAGAAATCCACATGAGAGAACAAAATGTGACCTTTTACTGAGAAGAAAAGCATATAATGAGCAGCATCACCAAGATAGAAAACATATTATTCTAGAAAAATCAGGTTTTGAAGAACCTGCAGTGGCAATTGTTCTACTCCACTTTAAATTACTTACCCCATTATGTGTCTTTTGGCTTCCACGGCAGGACACTTGCCCTTATGCTTATGTGGGAAAAGAAGAAACAAAGTAGTTTGGATGGTAAGGAAGCACCTTCTAAGCAAGGATGATTAGGCAATGTTGCACCTCAGGAAGCATTTTGTGCACTGCACTTGATGGTGTCTAAGAAGAAATGAGACAAACACCTAAGGGATTAGCCTGCAGGGATTTTCAAGCCACGCTGGCTAAATCTGGCTGACCTAGGAGGTCCTTATCAGGTGCATCACCTGTGCTTCTTTTTGGCACCATTCCTCAGCTTGGAAATACATTCTCTTCCTCCATGCCAGTGATACTAACCCAAGCTGGTGCCTAGTGCAACTCACCCTTCACCGTAGTCCTGAACCACACAGCAAATCAGCATGTTTGCAATGAAACAGGTTACAAATATGACTTTTGTACACAATTTACTTTTTTTGGTAGCTTTCCAGCCACCCTAACAGGAAGAAACAGGATGCACTTGCCATAAAGGACCAGTTGTTGGCACAGCTCTTCTTTGCTGGGGAAAAGAGGAATATTCAGATATGTCTACCTCTGCCCATCTAATCAAACATAATATATTAAAGACTATTTTTGTGCTACAAATATATAGCCTTAGTTGCTTGTTCCAACATGACTATTTTCTAACACTAAAACTTGCCTAGCTAAAGACTTCACATAGCTACAGAAATCTTCATGGGAAGAAATATGTTCTCATGTCATCTATTTTTGGCTTTCCATGCCATGACAACGGAGGCTGGCCTGGTGTTTCTATATATGAACACTTCTCAGGTAGCAGAGCAGCCACCGCAGATTGTCTGGCACCTGCTCGAGAATGAGGTGAGCGGAAAGTGAAGCAAAAGTATTTCTGTTTCATCGAGAACATCTTGGCCAAGCCATATTTGTAGAAGATAAAAACTGAGAAAAGCGTAAACTGATGGGGAATGGAATCTTTGCATGTTTTGGGAGCATGAAGTGGTGAAATCAGAGTTCTGAACTTGAATGGGTTTAATAGGGAGTGCAACAAAACCAGCAGGTGCTGGAAAAATATCCTTTTCAGGCTAAGCATTTTCAAAAACCTGCTAGTTACAGTTTGTTAGTTCTAATCTTCTTTTAAAGACATAGCTTCTGAAAAGAGAATATAAAAATATGGAACCTGCATGCCAACAGAAGCATATTGTAAGTATGATATATCACCAGCAAGTCTATCACTGCTAGGTTAAGGAAAAACTTAAAGCACTTCAAAGGATCTTCTTTTGCATTTTAATACATTGTTTGAAAAGTCTGTTTTGTTTTTTTTTTTTTAATAGAGCAGCTATTAAGAGAAATTAATTAAGATTTGATTTTTAAGGGCCTGGGTTTTCTCTTACCTGTATCATTCCAACTCAGGAGCAAGCCCATTCAAGTAAATGAGGTGAGGCCAGTGTGATCAGAAGCAGACACCAAGATATTTATGGATGAAGTCATTCTTGCTCTGGAGATGATTGTATCAGTGGAGAATTAGTCTATCATCATGCAGAGCCTGAGACTCCTTTCTGTTACACCACCATGCATCAGGAATCACTGTGTGGAGATCACCAGTGTTTCACCTGTCCAAAGGCAGGAAGATGAAAGAACTGAGCCCACAGACCAGTTGTGAATTGACTGCAAAAAAAGCTGCCCCCATTTAAACCAGCAGATCATCTGGTCTTTCTTCCTTAGTCTGTTTACCTACTAAAACTTTCATGTCAGTTATTTTAAGACCTGTTTCTCATTTAAAATATTAAGTAACTGTGGTCATAAAAGAGCATATATTCTTTTTTCTGGCATCATGTTCAAGAAGCAACTTTTCCTCCATTGCTCTCCTGTGACACATCTACAGAGATGATATGGAAAAATTGAACAGATAACATAAATTTGACTACTCCAACTCCCTCTAGACCAAATGTGGTTCTGTGAGAAATCTTTAGCAGGCCAAGACTCTGAGCATTTTGCAATGATTTCTGTGTCAAACAACTATGCCAAATTCAACAGTATTGTTCCCTTTTTAGGCACATGTCAGGTTTGATGGTGCTAGAATAACATGTGATCCATCCATCTTCACTCTAAGAATAGGCCATGCCAGCTATTCAAGAAGCCAGCACAGAAAATGTGGTGGGCTGCTGTGAGTATCTAGGATAGCTTATGAGGAGAAAAAGGGGATTGGAAAGTCTCAGCCAACTGTTGGAATTCCTGAGAAGATTTTTTTCCATCGTGGCAATGACTTTAAGGTTAATTAGAGGCAGAAAACCAAAATGGCAGCCTACAAATTCCCTAGACATCAGCTGCTTAGCACAAAAATCTGTTCCCCAGCCACACATTGTTCCTGTTCTCGATGGTTTCCATTGAGGGGGGCCTCTCCCCTTCCAGACACTAAGCAGTTTGCCTTCCCAGTGTATGCGTGCTTCCCACTTCTGAGAAAAGGAGAGGACTAAAATCACCTTCAGAGTGAACTAAACCACGTGTGGTTGCTTCTTGCACCCAGCTCAGCAATCCTAGAAACTGTTTGAGAAACATGATTATGTTTTACAGCAGCTTCTTCATGTTATGGACAACTACAGAGCATCATACCATGGTGCTATCCTGTCCCTGGCCAGCCAGTGGTCCACCATGGACACTGAGCTGGTGAACACTGTACTTAAGTAATTTCCAGTGCAGTTTTACCTCCTACTACTATACATTTCTCTCAAGGTATTTAAGCACCAATCATGGCAAGTATCATGGTTTCACATCCATGTTATACTTTGCTAATACCATGTTTCTCTGCATTGAGTGGTGCATTTTATCTTTTTCCCACAAATAAGAGATGTCTGCACTATAATGCATCCCATAGGCAGCTCTATTCATATCTAAATCCCGGGGATTTATTTTGGGGGAAGAAAAAGAGAGGATTATATATTTATTCAGAAATTAAACGAGATTAATAATTTTGAAAGTAATTTACAAATAGCAATCAGTCTCTGCAATGAAGGTCAAAAGAAAAAGGACACATTAGCAATTGAATATCTTCCCTCCCTTTAAAGTTTTAATGCTGCATACCTGTTAATAATGGGAAATATCGTTCTTCAAGAGTAGCATTTTCAAAAATTGGTAGGATCCTTTTGCTAATTCTAATCTTCTTTTAATAAAATAATTTGTTAAAAAGGATTATGAAAGAGCATGAAAATGGAACGCCAATAGAAATGTACTGCCTACACAATAAATAGTTAATGTATTTTCTAAATGAATGATTTAAAATGGCTATTAAAGTAAAGAGAATGAGCTTATGTTTCTAGTAATGACTTCCCTGCCTCAGAATGAAATCTGTAAATCCCTGATTGCAATTTCACATCCCAAAAGAACAAGCAGTCCTGGGACTGATGCTTATTGCCTTTATCATTAATACTAGCGTACCGCAGCTGTGATTTTTATATCACTGGTTTGAATATTTAGATTTACACTTGTGCATGCTTTATATTTTAAATCTCACACAGCTCTTCTGTCACAAAAATAAAGCTCTCCTTCAACAAACCTTTTTTTTTTTTCCCCCTGTATGTACATGCATACATGTATACACAGGCTTGCAGTATAACTACAATTTTATTCATAAGAGTGCATAATGATTCAGGCTGTGATTGTTAATAAAAATGCATTTCTAACCATCAAATTTGAGTCTATTATTCTAAGTTAATTGCATTTGCCCTAAAGAGACTTGCGACTGGCTGTCAGCCTATTTGTGTCAGTTCCATTTTATTCATCAGTCAATCTTGTCTCCTCTTTTTTTTTTTTTTCCCCCACATCCCATATATTGATCAAATAGATTTGTTAGCATGTCTCTGCCACTTTAAAAAAGTTTGTTATTTGTCAAGTTTATTTGATTACTATATTAGTTTGTGTGTTATCTTAATTGTTGTTTCGATAGCAAATAAATGCCCTTTGATGGGCCCACAAGATTCCCATTAAATGTAATCCATAGAACAAGTTTGTGGAGGGAATGAATGCGGCGAGAAAATAAACCTGTTTTTAAAGGTGGTATTAATCTGCAGCTGTATTGTACTTGATCCAAGAGACAGGAATGGAAATAAGTACAGTGTGAAACAATTTTGATAAACATCAGTGCCGTATCATTGCATATTATGCTATGTATAAAATACTTTAAGAAAAAGATGTGCAATATAAAATAAACTGAGGTCATATCTGGAAGAGTGGGTTTTGTGGTTAAGTGTGAAATGGAACGATATTATATATGGATTTAAACACTAAAAATTAGGCTAGAGAGGCTGCAAGCAAAGGCAGGTGGAAATGCTGTGTTATACAGGGCAGATTTCTGATAGGGAGAGAAAAAAAGAGTGTTTAGAAAGGTGCAAAGATAAGCATCTAAGGAGATAGCTCCTTCCTCTGTAAAAAATATAGTGCTTAGTGAAATAAATAAGGGTTTAGCTAGATTTAAAAATTGAAACAACATCTCGTTTTGGTAAGGACTTCAGGAAAACCCAGATTTTACCTTCTCAAAGGGGAAGGTGATGCAACCACTTTTTCTGTACAAATGTCTCACAAACTTTCTTGTGATACTTTCAAGTAGACTACATAACCATGACTCCTGAACACTGAGTCTGGGATCTCCCCAGCTGGTACCTGAGCTTACAGAAGTAAGCACTGTGGGAAATCAGCAATAATGTGCTTACCATGCCATTGAGAGAAAAGATGAGGAGTCCATGTGCCTGAAGATAGCCACTCAAAGCACAGAAGCATGGATTTAGCAAAAATTTTAGGAAACAAAACCTGTGCTTAAGTACAGGTCCAACCTGTACTTAAGTACAGTCCAACCTGTACTTAAGTACAGTCCAACCACATAGCTTTCTGAAATTGAAATGACCCAAGTTTTTCAAATTTCTTGTGAAAATCTAAGCTATTTCATTTCTTTGTCCAGGATTAGCCTTTGTATTATATGACTTCAGTCACCTAGAAATTTCTTTTCTGGTCTGGATTATTATCTAAATTGTATCTGTAGCCAGTGGCAGGTGGCTGGAATGAAGACAGGGACAAAACAAGTCTTCCAACAAGGGTTTTTTTTACTGGGTTAAAGTTATGCCAGTCAAGATGGGATGACTTACCAGCAGGACAAGCTTGTCTCTTCTGTTGATTGTTGCAGGAGTTTAGGTCAGACTGAATATTGCATGTACAGGTGCAGCTGTATGTTGACCATCGCTCTTAAGAGGGACACATCTCATTATAGCAGAAGCATTTTTAAATACCTATACCTACCTATGGACACTTGAAATGTCCACCTCCTAGGTTCTCAGTTTTGCCTGGAACCTCTCTAACAGTATTTCATACCAAACAACCATGCCAAAGCTTCAGATGCCCTGAAATAAAGCTGGAATTTGCAACTGTCCTAGAGCCATTAGCAACACTGCTGCGATTCAGAAGCGCGCAGTGTGGTGAAGGTTTCGAGCTAAACTGTTATGACCAGCTAGTACAGAATATAAACAGGAACAGATGAGAAGAATACAGCCTCAACATTTGAGACAACAAAGAAAGAGTGAAATGATTGCTACATAAAAGACATTTCAAAGACCTCCCAGAAAAGCAGGCATAAAAATCCCCAATAAAAAGGCTCAGCAAGAAAACTGTCACACCCCCTAATCCTCAGCAGACTTTAACAAGATGTTCACATGAGCCAGAGATTGTCTCCTTCCCCAGAAGACAAAAGGCAAAGAAAACAATACTGTCTAGCATAGGATTAGGAGGGCAAGATATAGATAAAAAGGATTCCTTAACCTTACAATTAGAAACCCCAACTCTCCAGCCAAAAGGATAATCAGAAACAGACTGCAAACCTGTGTCACAATAATCTCTGCATCTCTCTTTACTCTTTGAAAACTGATATATTTTCTGGAGATTTTTTTGTAATTTATTGCCACCCCAAGAAAGGTTTTGTCAGCCACTTCACTATAAGACAACTGCTGCTACCAAAGCACAACCCAGCACACATGGAAATAGCCTTTTATTTCCCATTCTTTATATTTCCACCACCTCCAACCAAGCAAAAATTAGATTACTGGTGCTCGTACCGACCTCCCAGTAAACTGTACAACTAAATCAAAATTATATGTGGTGTACTAGTCTTTTAACAAATGATCAGCTTACTGTGCCCTAAACCAGACACATAGACAGATTCTTCATGCCAAACCTGGCATAAGCATGTGCTCTGATTAAAAAGGAAACAACTTAGTTGTTATAACAAGCATCTTTAGCTTTATTTGGTATTACTAATGCCTTTAAACAGAAGGCAGGGTACTGGCAAGAGTAGAAAACAGACTTGAAGGAGGAGGAAACCTACAGGCTGGAAAGAAACTACAGTTTCCAAAGTTTGACCCTCCTGCTGCAGTTAACTACTGACCATAGCTGTAAAAGTTTGTTGCATAAAAATGTAAAACTCCTTCTGAAGCTGAACAAGGCAACCACAAGACTTTGACGACCACAGTTACAGAGCATATGTTAGCTTATGGACACGACTTCAGCATCCAAACAATCATATATGATTAGGCACTATGCATGTCCCCACTTTGTAGGGGTTATTGCAAGCACTCACTTAGTGGCGGCCAGAGTTTAAGCAGTCACCACCTCTAGTGGACAGTTGATGTTGATAGCCTTTCTCAGTGTTTCTGGTACCATTAGGAAAGGTAAAGGCAAGCAATTTATTTTCCCATCAGCTGCAGCACACTTTAAAACTATTGTTTTATGCTCTTGTGATCCTATTGTCTGTTGGAGCTTAAATTTCCTTCCTAAATCTAATGTTCAGTGATCTTGTTCAGTATAACCTAGACACTACCTCAGAGCTCCTTCATATGCTGTGGCAGAAGAAACAATCCCTCTTTATGTAAACTAGTTGAAACCACTTAGGAAGAGGTTGGCAAAGATGCAACCTTAACCACTGTCATTTGTTATGGAAAGAAATAAACAAATCACACTTCCCAGAAAAGTCAAGACTTGAAATAAACACACAGGGAAAGGCAGAATTTTCTGTCCTCTTGTTAGGGAGCTCAGAGCATAAAGTCTGAGTTATATATACTTGCAAAAGAAAAGGAGTGGAAATTATCTACAGATTTATAAGTAAGCTTAGAAAAGTAGACTGTGGTTCAAATGAGAGCAAATAATTCATCGTGTACATCCCCAGACATGTAGCTAGCAGTGTACCACAGCAATAAAATCATAGAATGGTTTAGGTTGGAAGGGACCTCAAAGATCATCCAGTTCCAACTCCCTGCCTAGAGGATGTCAATCACCACAGAGTAGGAAGAGAGGATAGTGTGGTCTGCATGGTGGCATAAGCAAACTAATCTCTTCTCAGACACACAGTGCCCCAGGGACTCCAGGTCTTGCTTGTGGACTGATGTCAAACACTCGCTAGACTTCTCCCACAAGCGCACTTGTCCCAATGCCATGAACAACTTCGCTGCTGCGCTGCCAAAATGCCAGCTACGCTTGAATGAAGAGCTTGGAAATAGGACCCTGGCATCCTGTCTGTTGTCTCAAAATTATTTCCAGATCTTGTTTTCCTCATTTTATAAGCAAGTAGGCTTCTGATCGCCACTACTGCAAGCACAACTTAATTTACAAGGTAAGCTAGTATTTTTCACAGTTTGCACTGAGATCTAAGTTTAGTCAAAAAAATACCCTGCAGAACTGGCACAAAATCCCACATCCAGTGGGATCACAATGCCACCCAAGCATCTGGTCTGTTACATGAGACCCAGGTCTTCCTCTCCAAGCAGAGGGGAAATGCATAGTGCTGCAAAAACCACAAAGCTTTCTACTTTGTCGTCATTACTGCTTTTGAGATACCCAGATATCATGGTGGTGAAAGGTGATGCAAAACCTTCATATACCTAGAAGTGTTGGAAGAAGCATTACCATTCTGAACCAAAGAAAGTAAAGATGAGGCACCTAAACTTGAGCCCCCAAAACATCCCAAAACCATGGTTCACAAAACCAGACTGCAAGTATTACAGTGCTTATATTTAACGACTTATTCTGCTAACCTCCAAAACTGAAAATCCAACATCTTCACATGTCCCATTGGTAGGAGCAGGGACATGCTGAAGCACACAGTGATGAGGTCTGTATTCAGGTTCATTACCAGTGCTTTACTCTGCTGCAATTATTTTAATGAAGATTTTGCCTAATTAAGATTTTCACGATTTGGTGTAGGCAGCAGATACAATACCTGATACAGTATGCCCTGAAGTCAAACATTTCCATCAGCTTTAATGGGCATTAGGATGGTCCTATATGGATCAAGGCAGAGCCATTTCACTGATCAGGTGCATGAAGACTGCTCAGACACAAGCCACCAAAAAAGTCATAGTAAAAAAAACCCTTAAACTTTACTCATTCAGATGAAAGCTGCATTAGTGAAGCAGGATACTCATGGAGTTTCTGTTCCTCTGGGTAAGAGAAATTGAGCTCATCTGTTTTTTCCTCCCTGTGGGGGGAGGGGGGGGAAAAATCATCTCTGTGAGAGGCCAGAGGATGCTGGATACTTAAAGGGAAGAGATATTTCACAATTTTTATACAGAAATGCTTTCCCCATACCTCTGAAATCAACCAGGTGACTCAAGTTTCCAGCCTTAGTAGCCTGATGTCCCACTTTCCTCTGCTAACAACACACATCTGAGGTGCTGACAAAACGTTGATGCCTCACCAGCTGGACAGCTTTTCCTCTTTAGTGAAGCCTTCCTCTCCCACTCTTGTTTTGCAGAACTGGACAGTCCCATCCTACAGCAACTTGGAGACTCAGGTAAGTCAGATCACATCTTTGCAGCTACTGAAGTAATGCCTTTTGTGTAAGAAAATTAGCTCGACCCTTCCAATTCCATGTTTCATCACCTGTTTGAGCTTTCAGACCAACTCTAAAATGTGACTATTGTTTGTATTACTGACTTCAAGAAACATTTTGAGGTTTACTCAAAAGAGCAGAACTAGCACAGAGGTGCGGTGTGGTGGAGCCTACAGGCTTTGGGAGCACAAGAACAAGCTCTTCACCTCACAACCATTTTCTTATGAAAATTGAGTAAGAAGCCCCAAAGGGTCATGTGTTCACCATGACCATTAAGTGAGGTGTCACTGGTCAGAGAGTGAGCACAGTGGGCTGTGCAATCACCAAAAGGTTGGATCTTCTAATAGTGGTGTTCCAGCTGTGTTAGAGACCACATCAACTAAAGTTTAGAAAGCAGCATGCCCCCCTTTAGGACTTTTCTTAAGAGGGCACTCAAGACCCTGTTGTTGCCAGGAAAAAGCCTGTACCCATAAACCTTGCATCTGTTTGTATTACAAACGCACACGATGCAAACTTCCACTGCTAGCTGGAGGACACTGCTGGGGCTTTGGTAGGTAAGGTCAAGATAACATTAGTCTGCTCTGATAAAGCATGAGGAGGTAAATGATTCTGTGCAACTCAGAAGTCATTCAGATGGTACTTTTGGCATTTCTTCCCCCCCACACACTTCGCTTTTGTTCTGTCAGTCTGAAGAGAACAGCTCGTGTGATGTAATTTAGAATGGAGCTTTTTTAAAGCTTTCACTCAGGAAAAGCTTCAGGAGCTCTGGGGGTATAGCTTAGCTCCAAGAAACAGAAAGAAAGCAAGTTTGCATTGACAGCTTGATCCCAGAGAGAGGTGGCTGCCTGCTTGTCTAACAGGTCCTCTGGGTCTGGATGAGGCAGAGACAGAGGAGCAGTCATATTAAGTGAACGCGCGCTGCCAATGTTAAAGGAAAAATTACCATTATTCTGCATAGTTCACTGTTTGCTACTGCTATTTCCTTCAATAAAACCTCTTTTCACTTGCCAATTGGAGCTTGTCATGTAACAATATTTCTTATGCACAATACACATACTAAAATGCCCCTGTGTTTTTAATACATTTATAGTTGTTAACAATAGTGGTATAGTGACAGAAAAAAAAATGTACTTGCTTTGAATACAGAATAGACTGAAAAAAAAAAAAAAAGAACAAACCAGAGGCCCTGCTCTGAAGGATTAATGAGGGTTAGATTTTGCCTAATTTGTGTTAAAACAGTGACACCTCCTCCATTTTGCTGACAGTCACTTTTTCCTCTCAAGGCCTGGGCTCTGACCTCCTTGCTTGGAAGGGTTTGTACACCTGAGCCTTGAACAAAAGCTTCAGTGAAAGTTTTGATGTGGGGAAGTGAGGACAGGGTTGAACTCTCACCTACCCCACACCCAGGCAGCCCCTAGATAGATGGGTAAGGATGCTCCTGGGGCTCTGGTGAGCTCAGTGCACTGAAGGTCACCCAACCAATCCTTTGATCCTTGTGCATGGTCCACAGATGGGTAGAAGCATGCTGACCTACCTGAACACCTGAAGCCTCTGGTGTTCACTGCTCACATCAGACAGTAGCAGAACTCCTTGGGAGTAGCGTTCCTTGCAAAGCAGGACAAACAGCAGGCGCTGGGGAGAGGCTGGCATTTCACTGAGGCTGCTGCAGCTCTGCAGCTCTCCTCTGAAAGCTCATACAATGAAGACATTGTGCTGGTACTGTAGTTGCCAGGTGGAAATGGTCACAGTGAAGGTGCCATGGTGAGAAGAAATTATGTTTGTTCCTCTGAGCTGGTTGAACCTAATTTTTCATTCACCCAAATGAGCAAGCAGCTGTTTGGAAACCTTTGTAGCACAGCCACAAAGGAAACTTTCTTCTACCATAAGATCCATGTTTTCTGAGAACAATTTTTTTTTTTGTTCTGCATAAGTTAATATACTCAGGAAAAGACATCTTGAGTGTTCCTGGACGCTCCTAGACTATGCAGGAATAGTGATAGACTGTGAGTTTAAACACATCCTTCCACTGCATGACAAGAGAAGTCTATTTAATTCTGTGAGCAGGTCAGTTACTAGCCAGAGCTCTCAAAAGTACACTGTCCTGAAAGTAGAGTGGATATATCAATGTGCCCCCAGGACAGATGTTCAGCATCTTCAGTGTCCTCCAGGAAACACTGTTTTGTAAAAAGGTGCATAACATGATACATCTTCCCTTCTGATATTGCTCCTTGCTCTGTCTATGTTTCTTTCTAAAGAAAAGATCAAGCGAACCCAGGAAGGTTCCATATCAGAGATTGTTTTGAAGCCTGTTAAACTCTCTCATTGACATCTACTGATACTGGATCAGGTCCTTGTGGAGCTAAATAAATGGCTTCCCAGCACAACCCAGCAAAGGCTACTCAGCAGTATGTGGTGAGGTGCTTAGATGTTAATAAGATTAATAATATTTGCTATAGTCAAGCTCAGCTGCCAGGTGTGCTCCAGTATGACATGGATGCAGGGCAGAAAAAAATGGAAGTGTCTGTTATGAAAGTCTCTAGAAGACATAAGATCCTCACAGATTGCCACTCATTATTGGATTCAAATCAAAGAAAAGCTTTTATAACTTATTAAAAGACGTGAGGTTTTGTAGTCATCTATTATCATATGCCAATTTACCACCAGTAGAGTTTTAAGGACCATCTACGAGGAGTGCTTGATCTTGTGTGATTTGCAGCTCTATTTGATGGTGTTTAAATAATTTTGATTTATTTTAAGACCATATGTGGTTTTGATGGTGCTCTCCCCACCAAATCAAAATGCTGACAGCCTCAGGCTCCTCTGGCATTAGTGCTGCGAAAGGATATTTTTGTGACCATAGCTGTGTGTAATACCTGCTTTGGGAATAAACTCTTGGCACACAACTTTGGTGTCATTCTGAAAGCAGCAGAGTTGCCAAAGACCTTGGAACATGAAAAGAAGACACTGTGCTGTCTTTTCATTGGAAAGTTCACAAATTCTGCCTAGAGATCCCTCTGATATTTTCACTTTTCAATAGAGACTGCTTACCAAAAATAAAACTGACAATTTCAAGTGCTTTCCAAATTTAATAACACAAAGTTTTTCAAGAAAAAAAAAAACCTCAACCTCTTTTGTAATAAACTAAGTATTTTCTGATTTTACATTACCTATGCATTTCCCAACTAAAGAGAGTGAGCAGTTACACAAGGATGCTCATAGGTGAGACCTACCTTTAGTTACTGTGCCAGCATATTAAATAAAGTCCTGTCCACTTCTGGCTACTCCATTCTGGTTAGGAATTTGTTTCTGAAACTCGATCGTATTGACAGAAGGTCTTAATCTCGTTGATGGGATGAGTAATTAACTGTGAGAGGAAGGAAAAAAGACTGAATTAATGCAGCAGTGCTGTTGAGGCAAGGAATGTAATAATGATAAGGTTTGCTTTTCCTTTAATTGAAAGCAACACAATCAGTTCAGATAAGATAATGCACAAAAATCTCCAGGTTGAAACCTGCAGAGAGGAATGAAGAGAACTTGAGAGTTTTGGGTTATCCCTGCAATGTGACAGGCAGCTTCCCCTGAGTACCAGGAGAGACTTTTCCCAGCACTCAATGTGGGATGTCCATGCAGCCCCATCAGTGTGGTAGTCTCAAGGGCTCTGCATAGGGCTGGGCATCCCAAAGCCCTGCAGCCCAAGGAAGGGACAAACACTGGCACAGCTGTGAGGTTACTGGGGTGATCTACTGACTGCTAAAAGAAGGAGATATTTAGCCCTTGACTGGGAGGGGGAAGGAGGTGGCTGTGCATTTTCAGTATGGGTTCAGCTCCAGACTTACTTGCTCTGAGTTTAATTATCCCTTTAGAAAAAATGTCAGGAGGGCACAGCCTTGAAACAGAAAGAAAGAAACAAAAGAATACAGAAAGAAGACTTTATCTTTCTTTACAAAAGCTTTTTAGGACCATTTCACCACTTAAAAGATCCAAAAATCCAATCTGGGACTTACATTCAACTTCAGGAGTAGCCACTCCCTCTCAGAGGTTCACAGAGAGGATGATCTCTGTCAAGAGCTGTGGTAGTAACAACAGGGTGCCAGGATGCCCTGATCATAAACTGGAGAAAATTAATTCAAAACAGACAAAAGAAAAAACCCCAAAACTTACCTATCAGCAAGCAGTACATGAAAGACACCAATATCCTGCTGCTCTCTGGACTAACCTCAATTACTACATGGATTTATTTCACAGAATCACAGAATTAACCAGGTTGGAAAAGACCTCTCGGATCATCCAGTCCAACCTATCACCTAACCCTTCTAATTAACTAAACCACAGCACTAAGTGTCTCATTCAGCCTCCTCTTAAACCCCTCCAGGGATGAGGACTCCACCACCTTCCCAGGCAGCCCATTCCAATGGACAATCACTCTTTCCACGTAGAACTTCTTCCTAACATCCAGCCTAAACCTGCCCTGGGTGCGGTTTGGAGAACATTTCGTTCCATCACAACAGTCAGGACATAAACACAAACAAATACAGAATGAATACAGGAAGGCTTGGTAGGAAAGAAAACAGCAACTGAAGGAGAATTTGGAAGTTCTAATCTAAAAACCAACTCTGAGGGCTTCTGGAGCATGCACAACCTCCACCCTGGCCCATGGGCCTCGGTGACTGCATTGCCTATTGACCAGCTGAAGTTATGCTTCTGCTGCAGTTAACACTTGATGCCAGAACTGTGAAGTGATTTATCTTGGTGCTTATCAGCCGAGGACTCCTGAGGACCTGGCGCCATGCTCAGACACAGAGCAATGGAAAGTGCAGGTCTCTGGGCCAGCACCTGTAAAGCACCCAGTGAGTGTGCTGCAAAAACAGTTGTGAATTGTGCTGTTGTGCTCTTTGAGAGTATGAATTATGACCATCATCTAAACACAGAAGATGATGCCTGATGCAGTAGGCACTTTGGAATTAGCACATAAAAAGCCTTTCCATGAAGTGTTTGGTCCCTCTTCTTGCAAAGTCAATTACAACTCTGAAGTGTAAGTGAACACCATAAAATTCACACTGATCCCTTCAATTCTTTTTTTAAGCATCCTTAAATCCAGCTTTTTTTTTCCTCCTTTCCCCTGCTGTACATCTTACTTTTTATAGTTAAAAGTAATTTTAAAGCAAAAAAAGAACATAAACAATATACACTGACTCTTGACACTCCATTGCTTTTTTAAACTAGAATAATAAAAATTTGCAAATGAACAAAAGAGTGGGAGGAAGATATCTGATTTACAATGTTTTTGAGATAAAGAACACTATAAAAAAAGATCAATGTGAATAATAAAGCATTGTTAACTGAGTCATGACATTTCTATTCTCAGTGAAGATTTGAACAGTAGAGCTCTGCAAATGAGCACCTTGTGCCATTTTCAAAGTGGGAGGAAGACATATAATTATAATTTTTAAAGTGAAGAGAATTTTAAAATAATAAAAAAAAAAACCTCTGTGAAAAAGTTTATTGAAAAACATATCGACATATCAATATGACATAAATTAATTTTATTAAACTAGGAGGGGGGGAAAACCTCTTTTTTTTTTTTTTTTTTTTTTTTTTTTTTTTTTTTTTTTTTTTTGAAGACTGGCTGCAGAAAGCATTCCTGGAAAAGAATTTTCTTTATTAAAAACTCTTTTGCTGAGATGAAACAGCACCGAATGTCAGCACTACCGTATATTTATTCTGTAACTCTTCCAACAGCTGAGATCTATAAAAGAAACATATTTTCAAAACAGTTTTAACCTCCATTGTCTTGATCATTCATATTAACATTTTTCATGTCACCTATTGAAATCCCTTAAAGGAACCTTTTATTCAGTCAAAATTAATGAAGCCATTTTCTTAAACAGCCTCCCAAAAAAAAGTGAAAAGGACGTAATGTTGTGTGTTTTCTTTGACATACATTTTCTACCATTTCCCTTATTTGTATGATGAGGACAAAACTTCATTTCTGTGCTATCAAATCTGCTGAGAAGAGTGATTTGGAGAGAGAAGAAAACCAACTCTGTTCTTGCTGTGTGTGCAATTTAAACCCACCCTGAAAATACGGCATTGATCAGATTACCCCAATTGAGTCATTTAGTGCTTTGGCATTCCTGAAGTTAGGGCCCAGCTGTGAAATCATACTTGGGGCCAAACTTTGCTGTTAGGTGAGTGCACATGGCTCCCATTTTCTTCAAAGGGAGTGACACACATGGCCAATATTTAACTTTCACCTCTTCCATTCTTCAGCTAGCAAAGCCAGAACGGGTGGACTATGTGCAGGCAATTTAATAGAATTAAGAAAATAATCAAGATTTTCCAAGACTTACTGGTGATTTGGGCTATATAATTCAATACACCTCAAAGCACAGATGCTCAGCATATTCTGAAAATCAGGCCATCTCAAATGTCTTACTTTCAGCAGGTAAAATCATAAATCACTTTGAGTATTTTGGCCATTGGATCCTAACAAACAAGGTGTAGGACACCTCTCCAGAATCGTAAGCTCCAGTTTCTGGGTTGGCTCAGATGCCTGGGAAACTTAACCACATCTCAATCCAGTATTGCTCCTGCATTTCTGCATATTTCTCCCCTGCCATTACCACTGTGAGGCTTGAACACACTACAGATGCCCTTCTGCAGCAGCCATCCCCTTGAAAAAAAAATCTAGGCTCTAGCTCCACAGATTCCCTGGGACAGACTACACTGCTGGGATGGCCCACAAGATTTTGAGGTGTTCCGAAGAGAGAAAGACAGACACAACCCAAAATCTAACTGCCCATGGTGTATGCAGATCTTCATTTCAACTCAAGGTCAAGTGGAAAACTTTCCTATCATCCTTGCTGACTCTTCTCTTTGCTTTCCCCCGACTCCATCTGTTCCTCACCCATCTCCTTCGTTCCGCACTCGCCTCCCTCTTCTTCCTGTGTCCATCTGTTCCCTCCTTCCTCAACACAAGTTGGGGAAGGGAAGTAAATTCAGTCATTCACTGAACAGATTTCAAGACAAACCCCCTCCCTCTCCAGTTCTAACTTCATTCATCATCATGGTAAAAATTATAATGAATAGAAATGTTGAAGGTGAAAATTTATTAGGGATTGTGTTGCTTTCTTGTATCAAAAGCAGAGTTAAAGCTGCATATAAACATTGGCTTCATTCATTTTTCTTATATATGGTATAATTAGTGAGAAATATTAGTGGAAGTGCTTGCTATGCAGTCCATCAACACATGCCTGTCAGAGTTTAGGATCTGGGCCAAAATTTTTTGCCAGTCCTGTGATAGATTTATAATAAGCCAGTAGAAGGCTTTACAGTCAGCTGGGTCACTAATTCATGAAGCTAAAACGTATGCAACGAGGTCAAAAATTCACTATTGATAAAATAGCCCCTCCCGGGATTGCACCATTAGCTTTGTGACTGCAACAGCAAAATAAAGCAAACCCAAAGCTCCTGTGAATTACCAGTCCATCATCATAAATCAGAGGAGAAGCACTTGCACAGGTTCATGATGTCATATGAAGCCCGGTATATATTTATAACCTTGTGTACTATTTCCTGTTTCCTTATGACAAAAATAAACAGTCTCTAAATCCTCTGTATCCTTATGCCTGAGCTCAGCAAAATGCAATGGGCACCAAACTGGGAAAGCAATCATGACATATTAGTCTCGAGCAGCTTGCTTCAGGTCAGCTCTGACGTTTGCTCTCCCCTTGGACTCTCCTATATGGATGAGAGCAGTTCCCACAAAGTTTGTTCCATCTGCTCCACTCACTCTAGGGGTAGTCCCACACCTCCTCCTGCTTTACCTGTTGGACCCTGGGAGAGAGAAGAAAGGAAGAGTCATGTCTCCAAGCCCTATATGTGGAGTTAGGTGGTCTGGCAAGCATGGCAGAGGTGGGGGAGCTCAGCAACCATGTGGCTTGCTGCCACGAGGACCTTAGGCGTCTTGTCCACCAAGACACCCAAGCCACGGAGGTTGGAACTTGGACTGCAATTTCCACTCTCCTCTTTCACTGATGATTTGTGAACCTCATCAAACCTTTCTAGGGTGTTTGGGCATGGATGATGCCCCATCTCAGACCTTCCACCAACCCTCAAAATATTCTGTACCTGCCTGAAACAGGAACTTATAGGATCATAGAATGGTAAGGTTGGAAGGAGACCTCAGGGATCATCTAGTCCCAACCCCCTACCACAGGCAGGGACCCCTCCCACTAGTGCAGGTTACTCAAGGCCTCGTCCAACCTGGCCTTGAACCCCTCCAGGGAAGGAGCAGCCACAACCTCCCTGGGCAACCTGTTCCAATGCCTCACCACCCTCACTGTAAAGAACTTCCTCCTAACATCCAGTCTAAATCTTCCCTCTGCCAGTTTAAACCCATTGGCCCTTGTCCTGTCATTGCAAGACCTTATAAATAGTCCCTCCCCAGCCTTCCTGTAGGCCCCCTTCAGATACTGGAAGGCTACTCTAAGGTCTTCTCAAAGCCTTCTCTTCTCTAGGCTTGAAGAACTTCTGTATTTCCCAACCATTCTCTTCCTCTCTTCTCAGACAAAACTTTCCCTCTTAGAATCTTATTTTATTTTTTGCTTCCTTTCCAAAACTGAGACAGAGAGTAACAGAAACAGTACACCATCCCATGTAACCTCCTCTGCAAGGAAGCCCACTAGATTCTCTTTGCCCCAAGAGCACAACTCTTGACTGTCTCTAAGTGGCTGGGATTGATACATGCACCAAATCACATTTATTTGCAGTTTTTCTTTGCAACATTGCTTTGTTCTTCCACCAAGGCAGCTGTGCCAGCTCCCTGCCTCTCCTGGTACTCCCTGGGGTGACACTGAGCAGAGAGGGCCATCCAGGTAAGCTGCTGGCCCCAGGCATATACCACCCTTGACATCCCCTCCCATTTCTGGTAGCAGAGAAATTATGTCCTTTAAACTGGCAAAAAACATATTTTGTTTTTCTTTTTATGTTTTCCCTTCTGGAACACGGCCATCAAAACCTGGAATTTGGGTTTTGTTTTGTTGTGAGTCTTTTGAAACCAAATGAGCTCAGTTCAAGCCTTTGTGCTTACAAATTATCATCCATCAGGTCTGATGGAGCCCTGTCTGCTTCATCTGAGGACTGAATGGACATGGCACACAGCTCTTTCAGTGATGAGCATGTGATATATTAAATAGACAGGTAGTGACAGCAGTGCATGTGATAATGAATGGCAGGGAGATCACTCAGGCGTTCCCTTGCCTCTTTCACTGCACTGATACACTAAGATGTCTCATGGTGATAGCAAAAAGTTACACATCTTAAACTGCTAGAGGTTTACACACAGATTACCATTGGGACTCCTTGCCACAGGGGTGTGAGGTAAAGAACCACTGCCCAGATGGATTGGAACTAAAGCCACAAGTGAGTAGAGCCACAGACTCCCTCATCCCTTACTTGTAAGACATGTATGAGCCCTACATAGGGTGATAGATCAGTTCTCCTCTTTCACTGGCAACTCCACCTAACCAGGTGCTCTAAACAGCTCTTTGGTGTTACCCATATTGCTGCAGTTCCCATACAGCACCTCTCATCCCACATTCCTTGCCAAAACCAGGCTTAGAGCCCTTATATGCCACTATGTAAGATAATTTCAAAAGCATTCTAGGAAACTTCAACCTCTGATTCTCCAGACCTTCGTTTGGTTTGTGCCTAAGCCAAGGAAGAGAAATAGAGATCAGGGACCCTGCTGTAAGTGCTAGTCTTGATACCACTGCTCCTAACAACTAACCAGAGGAAATGGAGGCTGGCATCAGCAGAAAGTAAGTTATTTACTTCATGCTTTCATGAATTTAGACATTGTAGTCAGCTGCCCAAAACACCTAAATTTAAAAACCTAGAGATTTCCTGTGTGCATTGAGACCACCACTAATATAAACACAGGTGAACAATCCCAGCCTTCTACTGCAACAGCCAAGGCAAGCCCCAGTTTCCCCATATGAGGAAGAAAGTTGCTACCTCATGATACTACTTAAAAATGGCACACTGTGGGGGTTTACCTCTAGCTGCCTTTGCCTAACAGTCTGACACTGAATAATCTGAGCTTTCTTCATCGCTTTACATTTGTTTTTCCCTTTTAATTCACTCCAGTAGGTGATTTCTACACATTAAAAACACAGACATTGCTGGATATCTGAAGTTGAACACAGGCTCTTTTAAGACAGTAACAAAGTTTGACCCTCTGCCCATTTCTGTTTGTAACTTAATTCTTTTTTTACATTCTTGTGTAACAGTAATTATAAAGAATATTGTGCAAAACATGTTTTTTAAGCCTATTTGGTTCCACTTGCCTGTTCCAAACTCTCAACTCTTCCGTGCAGCAACAAAAATAAGGGGGCAAAAAAAACCCAAACCTGTTAGCCACTTTTTTCTTTTTTTCTTTTCTTCTTTTCTATTTTTCTTTTTCTTTTTTTTTTTTTTTAATGCTGCTCTAGCATAATCTTTATTTCTTTAGGCACTTTGTGCAAACATTAAATTGATAAAAGACATAATGTAGATGGACCCACGGCTGAACTGAAGGTAATTGCATGAAAATGAAATGGAGACCTATAATTGTACACTGCTTTAGCCTTTATCACACTGTTTTCTGGAAGCAAGGATCTCACTTGTCATAGCAAGTTGCTTGTTACAGTGATTGCATGAAGACTTGATCTAGCTGTACAAGATAAGTATAGCATTACTTAAAGGGAGCTTTTCAAACTAAAAGTCTGGCACTGAAATGTACTGTATTTCCTAAGATGTAGTGTGCTTTAACAAACAGAAGAGTCCTTGAATGACAGCTTTTGTTACCCTTTTGTTTGATGGTGCTGTATTGAAAAATTCAGGTTATGTCTATGCCTTTCTATTTCTGGTTTTGATTTCTCTTCAACAGCACTTCAAGAATAAAAATTGACTTGAAGCATGAATAGTAGAAGTCGATGGATACAGTAAATGTTAGTCTGGCATTTACTGATTACTTCCGTCTGAGTTTTTTGGGTTTTGTTGCTTAATGCTTAAATGCATTCTGTGGGCCATTGTATTGTTACAGAGATGGGGAACTCAACAGATACATTGCAATTTAAAATATATCCAGTTTAGACTTTGGGGCCAATTTTGAAAAAAATAAAAAAGGAAATGATAGGAATCATCATCCTTGCCTAGGCCTTTCAATCTGATCCATGTGTAGCTCTCAGCCAAGGCAAATAAGATCCATTTGTAAGATTGGCACCTGAATAACAAGTGGGGCATGTGTCTTTTGGACTCACAAATCAATTACTCTCCAATAAATCCAATACATAAGTAGGACCTTGCTTCCTCCAAAGCTCTACTGCTTCAAGTACCACAACTGTTTCCAAAGGCTGTATCTTACTAATCTAAAGTGCAGGGAAAATTGTGGTATGGCAGTGATTTATAAACACTGGACAACAATTATTACTGTACATGTAAGTACGCCCAAAATATGTGAATTTTGACATTTCAGACTCAAGACACTGGCTAAAAAGCCAGAGAAGGGGAAAAAGCAAAAAAATCAAAACCCTATGTTTTCTTATTCTGGTGGGAGAACCTTCAACAAACTATCTCAGATGGGAAAAAAGCAACACCCAGGGTGTTGGTTTCTTATGACCAAGTGTACAACCTACAGGTGAGCACCACTGTGCTTTGGACTACATGTCCACACCCAGCAGAGCCACTGCCTCTCCTGCCCTTCCCAAGTCTTGCCTGTGGCTTTCCTTCACCATAATACTCATAAAAGATGACAGTTGTAGGTTTCTGAGACCCTTCTCTGTGCCACTGCTCTCTTACTGTCTCCTGTCCTCCACTTCTATTGCAACCATCGCTCCTTGCCTAAGGCGAATCTGTAAACTCTCCAGGGTAGGAAAAATCCACATTTCCTACATAGTATATGTTGCCATATTATTACTAGTTCAAAATCAAGCCAAAACATCTGTCAACACACATTTTTAAGGCAGTGATTCAGTGTTAAAGTGAAAATGATAGCTTAGTATTTCTTCTTATCCTCTCCCAAGGTCTTACTCTACTTTTCTGCTTCTGCGTATTTCACTACCATGAGGATAATCTAAACCAGCATAAAACCTGACTATGAGTAAAATGTGCATGATTATTCACTTATTATATAAGTAATAGATTCATAGAAATTATAGGAAAATTAGCCTAGAAAGAATTAGAAGTTACTTTGTCTGCCCTTTGCCTTAAACCAGGGCTAACCCTGCACTAAGAGCAGGTTGATGAGGAACATGCCCATCTGAGCTCTTCTCCCTTCTCCAGCTTCATCAAGGACTACCCATGAGCTTTAAATATTCTAGGGAGATTAATTTGCTCCCATACCCAATCCTAAGTCTTCTTTCTGAAGCTTGTGATAATGGCCTCTTGTCCTTTTGTCTCTGTGCACTACAAGGTTGAGCTGCAGTCTGGCTTCTCCGTTATCTTTGTTATGAAGCAGAAGACAGCATCCAGCACCGCTCTTTACCTTCTCTTCTCCAGGCTAATCAAGTTTCCTCAGCTTCTCCTCACAAAGCAGATGCTCCAGACCCCTCGCCATATTCATGGCCTTCACTGGACTTGCTCTAGATACCAGTTAAACCTCAAATCCTTGCTTCCCCCAACTTCAAGCCAAATGGTCCCAGTGGTTTTGCACCTACCTTGCAATCCACCCAATCCCATCCACATTTCCTCCCTTTGGCTGCAAGAATACTACACGACATGCTGCAGTCTCATCCACGTTTCACTCTCTTGGCTTTACTTTGGTATATGTCAGGGATCAAAAGTACCTGAAAACAAACAAGAGAAAAGCAGGGTCTCTCTTCCAGGTCCTTGCAGCAAAGCACAGTCTAACTGCCTTAGAGCACTTACTGTTCCTCTCACAAAGTAATGCTTGCAAAACAGAGATGTTTGTAAGGATTGATTTTCTGTATATAGCTCAAGAGCAAGCATATCACAAGATTTAAGCAAGATAAAATGTGAGGCTGTGCTTGATGTGAGGTGCAAGAGTTAATCAGCCTTAGATAAGAACTGATGAGGTTTTATCATCCCAGCCATAGAGAAAATGACTGTGTCTCTTGGCTTCCTGATCACTTTGGAGAGTAAGTGAAACTATCTATCAGCCCATGTTTATCTGTTTCTGAGAAGCTCTTCAAGAAGAAATTGAGCTCAGAACTCTTCTTAACCTTTCCCCTAGCTGGGACTTAAAATTAAGCTTCCCTCTGCTTTCTAAGCTGCCTCTCTGGCACACTGACAGCATGTGAAGTATCTTATCTTCTAGTTGACTTGTAGGCCAGCACCACAAGTGTGGATGAAGTTAGGAAATAATGAATCTGGATGTTAAACAGAGACCATCTGGCTTTCTTTGCTGCAAGATTATGAGGCACGGCGAGCTGGCACATCTGCACCTAGGTACCACCTACACACACATTGTTGGCTGTAAATTTAGAGAAAAAGAGCTGCTGTTGAAAAATAACAAGATAATTATTTTGCCTCCTTTTATATCACAAAGCGAAGTTAGGAGATCACACCTGAAATAGATGTCAAAGTAATAGTTCTGCTCTCTCTCCTATCCTGATCCCACCCAGTGGAACTGAATATTACTCAGCCTTTAAGTCCACTGGGTTTAAGAGGAAAACCTTGGAAAGAAAGCTCAAAAACACTTAAACTATGAATAAACTTGCATGAAGAGACTGACACCACTGGGTAAGTAGGGGCAGGCCTTAGAAGTAAACAACTGTAGGCTTGGAAATTCTGCATATGTTATTCTTTCAGATCTCTTAGTATCACAAACAACTCTTTTTCTTTCTTTCTTTTTTTTTTCCCTAATCCTACCAGATAACCAGCTTACAAATGAAAAACATACAGATGAGAAGCCTATGAAAGGTATAGTTATGAGTTCTGTGGCAGAGTTCAGCATCACAGACGCTTCATCAAAGGGCACCAAGAATGAGAAGAAGTTGTCAGCTGCAAGCACATCATCCATTGGTTCCCTGGAGAAATGCAGAGAATTCACTTACATTGAGGATGATGCATCAGTACATCAGAGAGACAGTGATGGTATGTTTTATGAAACAGATCGCATTTAAGCTGATTTAAATATATGCCAATATAAATATAAATAATCATAGAATCATAGAATCAGTCAGGGTTGGAAGGGAGCACAAGGATCATCTACTTCCAAACCTCCTGCTATGGGCAGGGACACCTCACACTAGATCAGGCTGTCTAGAGCCTCATCCAGCCTGGCCTTAAACACC
The DNA here is from genome assembly GCA_013399055.1 of Ramphastos sulfuratus. NCBI lineage: Eukaryota > Metazoa > Chordata > Aves > Piciformes > Ramphastidae > Ramphastos > Ramphastos sulfuratus. The sequence continues at coordinate 599,625 of WBNM01006975.1, forward strand.
TCCAGGGATGAGGCTTCCACCACCTCCCTGGGCAACCTGTTCCAGGGTCTCACCATCTTCACGGTGAAGAACTTCTTCCTAACATTCAGCCTGAATCTACCCATTTCTAGCTTGGTTCCATTTCCTCCAGTCCTATCACTACCTAGCATCTTAAAAAGTCCCTCCCCAGCTTTCTTGCAGGCCACCTTAAGATACTGAAAGGCCACAACAAGGTCACCTTGGAGCCTTCTCCTCTCCAGACTGAAGAGCCCCAATTCCCTCAGTCTCTTCTCATAGGAGAGCAGCTCCAGCCCTCTGCTCATCCTCATGGCCCTTCTCTGGACACCCTCCAGCACATTCACAACCCTCTTGTAACAGTGGCTCCAGAACTGGACTCAGTACTCCAGGGGGGGTCTCACCAGAGCAGAATAGAAGAGGAAGATCACTTCCCTCAACCTGCTGGCCACACATCTCTTGATGCAGCCCAGGCTCTGGCTGGCTCTCTGGGCTGCAGGTGCACACTGTTCGCTCATATTGAGCATTTCATCCACCACCACCCCCAAGTCCCTCTCCTCAGGGCTACTCTGAAGCCAGTCACTGCCCAGCCTGTATTGGTGCTTGGGATTACCCACTGCAAGAGCACTGCATGAGTCTAACTCAACATCAAAGCTCACATGTAGAACAGGAAGTTCAAGAACATAGCCAAAAAGCAGCATTAAGTTGCCCTGCAGACATTTTTGTGACAGATGAGAATCTGCAGAAAATGATCTTAAATTGTCAGTGATTAAAGTCATAGAAGAGGAGCTTAGAGCCTATGGTGCAACACTGCTTTTGTAGTTCTGTAATGAATGTTTCCACAGAGGTAGTGGTGTATTTAACAGACAATAAGATCTCTCACATGGACATGTACCTCCCAGTAGCAGAAGCTATTGCCATGGGTACCACAGCAGCTGCTGTGTGGTTGCTGGACAGATGCTGTTATTTGGTGGTGAGCATATTACTTCTATGGACTTATATATGCAGTTCTTGTATGGTTCAAGAGGAAATGGCCTCAATTTTCACCAGGGGAGGTTTTAAAAAGGAAATGTTTTGTCACCAAAAGGATTGTAAGCATAGGAACAGGCTGCCCAGGGAAGTGGTTGAGTCACTATCCCTGGAGGTGTTTAAAAGATCACAGAACTTTAAAGGTTGGAAGGAACCTCCAGAGATCATCAAGTTTGTACTGCTTAGGGACATGGTTTAGTGGTACCAGACTTGGCTGTGCTGGGTTAATGTTTGGGCTCAAAGGTCTCAAAGATTTTTTTCCACCCTAAATGATTCTGTGACCATTACATCCAACCCTGCCATTCTGCTGACCCATCACCACAACCTCCCTCTGCTGACTGCATTGCAGAACTCTCATGGGTCAGGATGAGGAGCTCTGCTTCATACCCTGCCTTGCTCCTGCAGAAACTGGGCCAGGTGGATCAACATGGATAGGACTTCTGGTTAGTTCAGTATGCTCTCAGTTTTGAGAAACTATACCTGAAAACAAAGTGCTGTGAAAGGAGATTACAAACAAAAAATGCTTCAGAAGCCCATGTAGTTCAAGTGCATTTTTACAAATGGGTATTGTAAAAACAGAACTTGCTCTAGGGCTAATAATCAGCACCAGTTTACCTTTCCTGAAAAGGAGCTGATCCTTTTTAATTGTGTAAAAGCACAAGGTAAAGAGCTGAATACTTGCATTTGCTGTTGTGAGAATTTCAGAGGCAATAACATAACCAAGAGTTGGGGAATCAAATGAGTTGCAAATATTTATTACAGCCACATAATAAGTGGCATGACTCCTGTTAATCCAAATAATAAAACACCCACAATTCTAGTGGAGTTCTATTGAGAACGAGCTATTTCTGGTCATGCCAGTGGATAGAGGTGGGGTGGGGAAGGGCTTCTGTGAAGCATTTTGGAAGTTTCTTATGTGTGTCTTTTGCAAGAATGGATTAGTGTGTTCTATCCAACAGAGTTGGAATCTATCACATATATCATTTAACAGTTCCTAAATTAAGAATTTCCAAATACAGATCAACATAACAAACCACCATGCTCTCCAGGAAACACTCCCAGCTCTACTGTATCACTGATCCTGTAATAAAAGGGATGTCTTTGGCATATCTGTTAGAATACATCGAATGTCATTGAAGATCTGAGACATTTATTTGATTTAGGGGACTTGTCCTTTAATCCAGACTCTCACTATTTTCCGAGTTTGCTGACTATCTGATACGGCCCCTCAGCCATCACTGGCACACAGGTGTGTACCATGTGACATAAATAACAGATTTCATCCTCCTTAAAAAAGCTAAAAGTGAAGGAAATTAACAAAAAACCCAATCTGTGCTCAATTAATAATGTTAAGGGCTGGATGGAAGCCAAGAAAACCAAAGGAAGCCAGATTTGTGGTTGTCACTGCATACTCTACTTACTCTACTCTGACAACTTACTGCTTATTCCATACACATGAGGCCAAATCCTGTTTGCTGGTGCGTGGAGAACTTCTGAAGGCAGAGCAATAGCTGAGGAAATCAATGACTATTTAGTTCCCTGTGCTCTGAGAGGAGCAAATCCAAAGATTATGGGTCTCACTAAGAGTGACCATCGTGCCCACAGTGAGGTGTGGACCAGGTTTGATTGAGATATTATCTGCATGAGCAGAGGGAGAGCTGACAGCCACCAAACAAGAGCAGGAAAATTTAGGGAGGAGGCAGGCAAGCAAAATCCTTAGAAGTCCTTCTTTTGTGCTAATTAATCTACTAATGGAGAGAATGAGAGCTGAGGTCATTGTTCTCACTGAGATAAATACGGTGATGCCGTTATGCAAACAGCAGGGAAAACAGAGGAGAAAACAGGAGATTGCATCTCCTTTTATGCAGTTTGTGGCTAATTTATTTTCAAATATATAAATGAATGCATAGGAATGGATGTTTAATTGCTAATATCTATTATTTATATACATTACCCGACTTAAAACAGGACAAAAAAGCCTCACACATGCAGATTTCTCGAAATGTGTTACATCCATTATCACAGTTCATGGTGTGTGCTCTGATGGGAATTTAAAAGCATCTTTACTGCACATCACAGACTCTGTGCTGAAGCATTATTTTTTTTATTAAAATCTTGTGCTTTTTGTGTGCTTTCTTTCCTGGATGAAGCCCTAAGAATCATATCTATTCAGTCCAGATTACATAAGCCCCATTATGGTTAACGCATTTAGGAGAAAAAAAAAACCACTGTTATTAGAAAACAGATCTTTGGAGAGGGGGGAAAAAAAAAACCTGAAAGATCCTTAATTGATATATAACTTTGAATTTCGTCTCTCACATCTGCGTATAGGAAGGAAATTTCATAAATATGAGATATGTAAAAAGAGTAATCTTAATTACACCAAGGACTACTGGATAAAATTACATTTTCTGCAATGCAAATTTCATACAATTAAATGCAGCAGTGTCACCTTATAAAATGTTTCAATTTTATAATTATTTCAGTTCATTTGCTTAGAAAAAAATATAAGCATGAATTTGCTAAGTATCACCAAAATCTAGTCATTCTTATTCTGCAGAACTGACTTGGAAGTTAGTTGTGCTTGTCTGAACTTAAATAGATCTTGACATATTTAAATAAGTATTAAAATTGATAACATTGGTGATGATATGGTACTTAGAAAGACATTCAATCACATGCTATTTATTCTTGCTACCTGCTTTAACTGACTTTTTTGTTGTTGTTGTTATAAAGAAGACAGAATGATTTTTTTTTCAATTGTGTTTCTTCATCAAGAAAGCTTTACAAAAAAAAAAAAAAAAAAAAAAAAAGAAAAATTCTGGAAGCTTCCTGGCAGTGAACTTTTATGTTACGTGAGATAGAAAATGCCACAACAGAACCAGCACAGTTGAATGAGTTCACAGTTAGTCATCCTAGGGCAAGAAATGTGGTTATAACCATATGCTTTCCTGGAAGAACCAATGAAAAGGCATTCGAATTGTTTGAAGGCATTTTTCTCTTCCAAAAACAAGGGGGGTGGGGGGGGAGTGGGTTAGGAAATGTAAAGAAAAAATAATTGAAAGGTCTGGGTCTCTGCGCTCCAACTGGATTCACACAGTTGGAATCTCGCACCTGCTCCAAGCCCTGCTGCGCCCAAAGGCAGCCACTGCAGATGCTGCAGTTTGAACAGTGGGATTTAATGAGTTGATTTGTGAGGGGAACAAATACACCACCACATTTTATGCATGGGGACCATGCTTTCAGGCACCTTCGCCGCCTCCAGATGCTCATCCAAGCTGATACTACCACACAAACACAGAATGGCCTAGACGTGATGAGACCTTTGAAGATCACTGAGTTCAATCATTAACCTAACACTGATGAGTCCTCTGCTAGATCCTATGCCTAAGTAGTACATCCACAGAACTCTCAAATACCTCCAGAGATGGTGAATCCACCTCTTCCTTAGGCAAGCCAATCCAATGCCCTTTGGTAAAGAAGCTCTTCCTAACACCCAATCCAAACTTTCCTTAGCACAACTTGAGGATATTTCCTCTTATTCGGACATATGTTACTTAGTCGAACAGACTGACCACCACCTTTCCACAATCTGCTTTCAGGTAGCTGGAGAGAGAGAGAGAAGATCTCCCACAAGCCACCTTTTCTCCAGGCTGAACAATTTTAGTTCCTCAGCTGCTCCTCCTAAGACTTGTGTCTTCACCAGTTTCATTGCCCTTCTTTGATTCACTCCAGCACCTCCATCTGCTTCTTGTAGTGAAGGGACCAAAACTAAAAACAAGATTTGAGACGTGGCCTCACCAGTGCTGAGTAAAATCCCTTCCCTGGTCCCACTGGTCACATCATTTTCCAGAATTTCATCTTCTTTCAGATTAACCAATCTGTGGATATCTGAGATATCCATCCTGGTGGAGATGTGGAATGACATTGGGGTGAGAATCAATCAGCTCGTTGCCCTCAGTGCTGTTCTCTAGATGTGCTTTTGCTCCCTGTCTTTGCTTACACAGTCTTACCATCATTAAATGTTTTACTGAAACAGCCTGCATAGAGAAACCAAACTACAAGGAGATAATGAATCTGTACTCCTTTCCCCTCTGTGTGTGTGGATTTGATCTTCTTTGTAAGATGATCTCAGTCATTACCCAGATGCCATATGCAATCCACAAGCTAGGGATATGCTACCCCATGTATCCAGATTGACCACAAAGGACAGCAAGAACTAGACTTGAAGGGTTTGAGGCCTGATCCACCCTCCACAAAAGCTTTAGGTGGGTGTACATTAACCTCCATCAAGGATTGATTCAGACCACAACAAACTTCCAGCCCAGAAAGCAATCATTTAAATAAGAAAGATTCGGTTCTAAACTTATATGCAGGCAAATATTCCCCTGAAAGTTTTCTGTTTGGGGTTTTTTGTTAACTTTTCAACCTTCCTAAAAATAGCAGGAACAGCCTGGTGATTTTTATTTTTGACTGCAAACTCTTGTGAAAAAGCAAATAAACTTCAGTGTCAGGAGCATTGGTCAGGTAGAATTGCAAACCCCCATCAAAGCATCCCTGCTGTGTGGTGTTCAATTCTGTGCTGAAATGTATAGCCCAAACCCTTTAAAAGCCTAGCATCATAAAGAGCTTTAAGATCATCAAGCCTAGCCACAGAGTACTTGTTCCTCTGGACTTCACTGCCACAGAGCATTTTCATTCAAATTACTTTCCCATCACTAATGTTTTCCCAGAACAAACAACGTGGAAAATAAATCCTTTCAACTGACTTTATGGAAGTAGTTGTTATCAATGTATTTTTGCCCTGTGTGCTGTCTTACATCTAATTTCTGTGCAGTCACACTAGCCTAAACCCAGGTAATCAAACATGCCCTTTTTCTTATGTCTCATTGCTTTTCCTTTCTCTTAGATGAATGTGCAACACTTATCCTGGCCTGCTTGTTCTGCCAATTTTGGGACTTTCTTATAATGCTGCCTGATACCTGTGAACATTGGCTGACAGATACCTGTTGTCCATCCAATAGATACTACCAGACCTCCAATGAAGACCATGCCAACAACGATTGCAACTGTGACTGTGACATTGATTGCAGCCTTTTTGAGTCCTGCCATGAGACTGGTGAATGCCTGGAACTTGCCATGGAGATTTCAGAAGTTTGCTACCGCTAATAGGAAAATAAGCAACAAGAATTCCCCAAAACTGCCTGAAACTGAACTGACTGATTACCGAGGAGTTTGTGGGTTGGTTTTGGTTTGGTTTGGCTTTTAAATATAACAATAATAATCACAGCATTTGCCAACCAGGACTATGTGCATCATGCTGCTCCCATCCTGGAGGTCTGTAGATCTCTGCCATCCTGGTTGTATGATTTCACAAACTGCTGAAACCAATAAAGGGGAAAAAAAGGATCTTCTCCTTTGCCATAGACAACACAAGAATTCCTAAGTGCCAAGCATGCTCCATGCTTCACCAGTGGGTCAATTCAAGGCTTTTATAAACCTCTAATAGCTTTAAACACAGATTTCCCCATTCATAAACACAGGACAAATTAGGACATTATTTTAGGACTGATATATGTTAGTTTATCTTCCTAATGGATTCCTACCTAAACATGTATTACATATTGTTGGTTATTGTTAATAATGTATGATATAGCATCGTTTTATAATTAAAAATTTATTTATTCAATCTCTTAAAACACACTTATATGCTCAGTTTAGGTAGAAAAGAAAATTAAATTAATTAGAAACCATGCTAGCAGTAATTACAGCAATGTCTCTGAAAATCTCCAGTGGATTTTGTGGAGGAAGCATCTTAACAGTGCAGTTCAACAGTGTTTTAGTGTGCATGACTATGGTTGTGTAATAACAGGTTATGCCCATTGTTCATTAGTTGTAGGAAAGGTCTGCTTATGTGTAATTAGCCTAAATGGGAACTGACTGCACACTTGCAGAGGAGAATTACCCTGTGGATAACCAGCACCTCCTTTGCTTGATTTTCATTTGTAAGATTTCTGCAAGCAGCAGAATATTGCCACCTATTTTGTTGGAACAGGCAACTCCGCCTGTGCACAAAGGATTACAAAACGACAGTATCTGTCCTGGTCGTGCTTTCAAATTCCCTCTATCTCTTTTCTGATGGCAGCTCGTGTTAGTGAAAAGAAAACACATATTGCACATTACACATCTGACAACAAAAGCATGTAAATTCAACTGCCCAAGTGTGCAGAACACAAGTGTTAAGCACAGAGGAAAATATAGAGTTGCTTAATCATGTCAGATACTTACAAACACCAAAGACAGTGTTTGCTTGGTATCAGCACTAAAACTTCTCCCCAAGTCCCTACTGATCTCAGTGAAGAAATATCCCAAACAAGATTCCCGGACAAGATGCTAGGATTGCTGAAATCAGTAAAGCCACTGAGTTTCAAATGTGTAATCGTAACACACAAGTATTTAATCGAAGCAAATACTTCTGTGAACTTCCTTTTTTTCACCACCACTTCTGAAAAAAGTCATGTTTTTGAAAAGGAGTAAGTAGAACTGCTAACACCTCTGGACAGCAAACCTTAGGGACCTAAGGACAATAAACCACAGGAAAGCAGTGAGCAGCCCAGCATACCTGGCCCCTGTGCTCCTTCCAGGACATTGGTGGGAAGTAAAAGAGGTTTGCTTGGTTTAACTGTGATGTCACATTTTAAGTTTCAGCCACCTAAAGGAAGAAAACCATTAGTATTTAATTGTCCCACCTGCACTAGCCTGTCAACTGGATCTGGATCCAACCCCAAAAATCACAAATGATCATCGCCCAGGAGACAGCAATTTACACTCACTGGACTGAGCAATGCCAAGTTTTAATGCTCTGTTTGCACGCTCCCATAGATTCTTTTTGTCCTAAATTTCCCAATACTAAGCCTTGCAATTATACTCACAGTGCAGAGTATCAAGCCACAAAGGTTTGGTTCATCCCACTCTCTACCACAGACAAAGTGGTAAGTGGGCATGTATGAATAAGGACACTGGCCTAAAGCACTTATGAGTCAGAAAAGGACAAAACTTGACCCACATACCATTTCTTAGGGACATACTTATAGAGATGCAAGTTGGCAGCCTTTAATCTTGATGCTGCTGTCCAAAAGGAGAAATTTCACATGTGCTGGTTGGAAGAAGCCCAAGAGAGTATCCAGAGGGTGGCACACCCCAATGTGCTGCCATGTGGAATCCAGAGATGGGGAACTTGGCTTGCAAGCCAGAGTGTCTTGTTCCAGCTCTGAACCTGCAAGGTAATATACATTGACCACCACACTGCATCACCCATGACAAGTGAGGTCTCCATGCATCAGCCGGGGACCTAAATTAAAGATTCACTAGTACCATTTTTATTTTTATTTTTCAACTCTTCTCCTAAGAAGCATTATTCAAAAGAGCTTTTTCTTTCAACTTATAATCCACAGGTTGGCAAAGTGAGGTCATGTCTACTGCAGGTCATGGGTAAGGTCAAAAACAGAATTACAATGGTCATGGCCATACCCATGGCTAGACAGGATGTCCCAACAATATGAATTGACTCCCACTGTGGTATCTGTTGAGAGCTGCTGTGTAGTGAGCAGAGGGAATTATCAATAATGCAGCAACGTCTCCTTACCTACAGTGTACAATGGCACAGTGCTGGGTTTCCTGTCTTAGGAAGCAGGTTTTTAGAGGCCTTCTGTGTGAGCAATGGAACCTTGAAAAACATGTTATTGCATAGAACATAGTAGAATTAGCAGCTTATGATCTCTTTGTTTTCTGTCATAAAATTATTAATTACAACATTGTATTTTCATGACGCACAGGAACCTTTTTAATATATTGACACTAGTCAGTCAGACTTTCCCATTAAATATCCCAGATACTGGGTTTCCTCTTTGGAGAGCCATCCTATTCCCACACTAAGCTGACTTCCTAGGCCAAAGAAATACCCATTTATCAGATCTGAACGTAGGTAGGCATCCCAGCCAAACAGAAAGCTTTGGAACAATTCAAGCCTGTCTCTGTATTTTTTATTTACTGGGAAGGAAGGTCTGAGCACTTGAGTAGGAGGCGTTTGGGTGGTTGGCTGTTCTGAACATGTTGGACTCAGCTGTGCTCTCAGAGAGATGTCAGCTCCACAGTGTGTGAAACCGGCTCCTGAGAACAACAAATAGAAGTTACCATTTTGCAAGCGGGAACATCGCTCCGACACGACGCCTCTCCTCAGCACCAGAAACGCGCTGACAGATTGGTTGGGGGAAGAGAGAGACAGAGATAATAACGAAGAGTTATATTGCTACCTTCTACACGAAGGGACCATGGGGTGCTCTCTAAGGATCTCCTCTTGGAAATGACCCAGCAGTCTCACCCTGGAGAGGAAAAACTATTATTTTTTTTTTCATCTGTTTTCTCTGTGTTCTCAGGACACAATAAAGTCTAGGCTGGAAATTCTTCATGGTAGAACCTTTCATCTGCTAAATATTGCTAGAGATCAGTTATCTCAAAAGAAATCCAATTCTCATACTGAACATGAGTCTTTCCATAATGTCATTCTGGTGCCTTACTCTCCATGCACACTATGAGTCCCTAACAAAAATCAGCCCACATACTCCCAAAATACAAGGATGGAGCATATTATCTACGTTGACTTTGCTCCCTAGAGCAGTCTGACCGTTTGTACTCTCTTATGCAATCACAGCCAGAATGACCAACGTCTTCCAAATGTCAAGACAACACAACTCTGCCTTAACTTCAGGGCTTCTAAGGGGTTCAGGCTGAGTGCTACAACTGAGCTCTGTAAGACTTTGGTTCTCAAGAAGCAAGCAATTTACGGGAACAATTAAGATATTTGCAATTGCATTGCTCCAATTGCTATGCTTGTACAGTACCAAAACTGTTCAATAGTGTTGGACTAAGAATGTATCTATTAAACTTCTCATTTAATTACATGCAATGGGTGTTTCCATTGCTTTTATCTTCATCCATGCCAAGCTATATATCAGGTCTCTTTAATGCAAGGTAAGTTTCCTATTACACAAGAAAATAAGTTTAACAAACAGGCTGGGATTTCCAGGCACTGCTCCACTGTAATTCACTGTAACTGAGTATTAACCATGATTCATAATCTATCATTCCTGTGGTTTAAAGAATAATAAGGGAGGGAGTTATTGAGAAACTGCACTTTCTCTTAGCATACTTCATATAACTGCACAACAGAACAATTCCATGGAATTTGTTATTCTTTAACATTGCACACGAATAGGAATCGTTGCCATCTGATGCATGTTCCATGGCCTGTGCAAAATGAGTTAGTGGGTGCAAGCCAATTCATAATGGATGTGTGCCCATATCACAAACCCCACCACTATAATTGGTACCCTTAGGAAAAATGCCAAGGTCTGAGTGTAAACAGAGCACTTTCTGTCCCAAGAGCTACTTCTTCCATGGTCAGAGTTGAAACACATTAGTAAGAGCAAGGCTGGACTGCATCTGCTGCTCCTGTAAAGGGCTTCATGCTCCTGAGGTAGCAGTTGGCATCTCAGATTCCCTTTAAAATAAGGAGAAAATCCACTCTTAAGGGACACACTCATTGTGCCCTTTCCCCCTACACGTATTAAAGTCAATGTGAGAGTTGTGCAAGCATAAAATGAAACATAGTCAGTTGTTGCAGCATCTAATTTGTCCTCTTTCTAGATGTATGCAGAAAAAATTCTATTGTCATGAAATAAAAAGTGTCTATCCATCAGTCCTGCATTAAAATCCAAGAAATCTACAAATCAGAAAATGCTGGAAGTCAACAGATCTACCACCTCTTAGTGCTTTCCAGTGGTGAGCCATCGTCCTACTTACATTGAAAAGAGACTGTTGAATTTCCAGTAGGCCAGTTCACAGGCCTCTTCAGTACGCTGGTAACAAAATAGAAAGCTAAAATAAAAGAAGATGCCTCATGGACATTCTGTTGGCATCCTGTCTGAGCAGAGCAGTCTAAGCAACAAAGTGGTATTGGAAAAGTCTTCTTTCTTACTAGAGAATCTCACAACTGAAACAATCATTCACATGTTAGGTCTGCCTGCCTAAGGCAGGGGGTTGGAACTAGATGATCCATGAGGTCTCCTTCCAACCTTACCATTCTATGATTCCATGATTCTATGTTCACACCACAGTAGGTGGTGATGTAGGTTTGGGAGTTACCTGTCCCCCACACTTTGTAAAATGACCCAGACTAAAACTCAGCCGGCTGGAAGTTTAGATGAAGCTCTATTTACAGCTCAGCACAATATACAAGCAGAGATATACACTATATACAGGAATATTTACAGAAATATACAAGGTAAAGATAATACGGAAACACAACACCCCTCCCAGAAATCAGAGACCCCAGGAGGGGCTCCCAACCACCCATCCACCTTCTCCCCACCCCTATACCTTACCCCAAGGTTTTGAGGATTGGCCAGAGGAGGAATTAGAAGAAAAAGTGGTAAATGAAATTAATCATCAGAGAGGAGAAGCCAGAAGTTGCTAGACCGCCCCAGATGCTGCGCCTGACAGAGACCGACTGTCCAAGTGGCTTATCTTTCGTTTTGAGTTCTTTCTTAAACATCACAGCAAGCCTATGAGTGAAGTAGACATCACCATTGTTTCCTTTTCACAGCCTATAATATAATTTTCTCTACTAAAATATTCCAATTAGCCTTAAACCAGCACAATTAAAATTACCATGGCAAACAAGAGAGAATCCCCCCTCCCCCAAACCTCACTTTATGCAAGCACACAAGGAGATCACCACCAATATCATTAAAACAGAGGCTTGATTTATATTGCCAGCTTTGCCATGATTTCTACAAAGTAAAAAATAATGCCAGAGAGCAGTGAAGAAAATACTATTAGATCAGCTGTATAAAAAGCATGAGTGATTTCATTAGCAAGAACAGCTGAGAAAAGGCAGGAATTAAATCAAATCTAAATATGATAATACAGCCAAAGTGACCTGTTCATTTCAGAAAACATAGAAGGTAGGGACAGAAGCAGCAGAAGAGAACTAAAATTTTGGGTTTATGCTGCAAAACATGTTCCACCTTATACAACCTTTAAAAACCTGATGGAAGTATTTTACAAGCTCCTCAGTTTTATACTGTACTTGTTTTAGGTAAATAACAAGTGTGCACTTAATTTTACAGGGACATCTTTCCTTCATCTTTATTGCAGTATATTTGCATCAGCCATCCTCTCAGTGTGACTTATCACTTGATACAGTCATCACAGCCACAAAATCTTCTACTCAGGAAACAGCAAAGCTACCCACAGGATCAGGTTCAGCTCCTAAAATCTTCGGGGGTGCTGTAATGTATCTTTGCTCACTACAGAGGGCGGAGCAAAATGTGTTGGAGGTTGGTGTTAAGAGGGACAGTCAGTTGTTTAAAATGCAAGGATAGGGATTTTCAGAATAGGAATGCTCACTCTGCACTTCATGAGCATCAAAAATGTAGCCAGAAAGATCTGTCTCCAAGAAGCTTTTTTTGGGTAGTACAGTATTCAGCGAAGTCTANAAATGTAGAAAGAGATGAAGTAACTTTGGGTGATGTAACTCACAGCAGTTGTTACTAGCTCATGATCTCTTATTGCTCCCCAGAACAGTTTTCCCCTGTCAGGGTGATCTTTGTGATTTCTGCTGCATCAGAGGCCAATGAGTCAAGATATGAAGCTCTGCTATAGGGACAGGCTACAAGATTTGGAGCTCTGAAGCCTGGAGAAGAGAAGGCTTTGAGGAGACCTTAGAGTAGCCTTCCAGTACCTGAAGGGGGCCTACAGGAAGGCTGGGGAGGGACTATTCACAAGGTCTTGCAATGACAGGACAAGGGGCAATGGGTTTGAACTGGAAGAGGGGAGATTTAAACTGGATGCTAGGAAGAAGTTCTTTCCAGTGAGGGTGATGAGGCATTGGAACAGGTTGCCCAGGGAGGTTGTGGTTGCTCCCTCCCTGGAGGTGTTCGAGGCCAGGTTGGAGGAGGCCTTGAGTGACCTGTGCTAGTGGGAGGTGTCCCTGCCTATGGCAGGGGGTTGGAACTAGATGATCTTTGAGGTCCCTTCCAACCCTACCATTCTATGATTCTACAAATGTAGGACAAGCATCAGAGGGCTTTTGCCCCAGCTCCTGAAGATTTCTGCTTCCTCATGTGCTTCTCACTTCTTCCTCATTTACATACAGGTGGTCTCTCTCAAATAAATTTCATCTCTAAGGGGTTTCAACACACTTCAAAATGAGGAGTGGAGAAGGACATGCACCAATATTCATCTTCTCAAAGTTATGATCAACTATCAATGCATTTTAAATCCCTTGAATTTACCACACATTCGGTTGCCCATGCACACCGTAAAGTCATCACTGAGAGGGGAAGCTGGAAAAAAATCCAGCTACCTTCCCAAATGGAAATCAGGAGATATATTTTTAATTACATTAAGCCAACTGCATGCAGCTCTGCACACTTATGTAATTCCAACATAAAAATAATCCACAATATTCCAGAAGAACAACTCCAATTCTCAGTCATATAAATTTTCATACAAGTCCATCAAAACCCATTCCAAAAATGCCTGAGTCTCTCTGAGTGCTAGAGTTGGAACAAAAGAGAGAGCCTTTTAAAATGCCTTTGGAGCTTCCAGGGATGTTAAATCTAATTGCCCTTAGCATAGCTTCAATCCACAAAGGTTTAAGTCATGGAAAATGTATACAAAATACAAAAATTTATACAAAATACACCACAAAATGTTTACCATGGCATAGCAAAGTCAGATCTAACTTACTTCGTGCAAATTTCAGGCAGAAGGAAATTAACCTTTGATGTTTCACTTTAACTAGGACAGAAAAATACATCTTGCCATTGCAGACACACAATATTACATTAAGTTATATGACACAGTATGATATGATGCAATAAAATATCAATTTGTGCACTTGAGTGTGTATGTGTACATAGAAATCCATATTTATACTCACAGATATTTATAGTGATGCCTCTGCATTCCAAGAAGCAAGAGAGGATGTAGAATGCCAAAGCTTATTCGTGATGGAAACCTTAAGACACAACTAGAACCAACATTATCATTAATAATAGCATCTGTATAATTACCAGAGCTGAGAGTGAACAGAAATTTTCCAGCACAAGGGCTGTTCACGAACAGTGATCATTTGCTAAAGCAGATCTTGCAGCATCATGAGCAAGATAGTTGTTCGTTTTCCTGGAGAGCTCCATTGGACTTTGACAGCCCACAGAAAAAATAACCCAGGCACTTGCTCAGGAGGCTGGGAAGTCCTTGAGATTCAGGTCAAACATGCTGCATTTCACTACAATATAAAATAAGAACTGGAACAGAAACTTTTTTACTTTTTTTTTCCCCCCAGAGTGAGTTTTCTTTGACAATCCTTATACATGACTTCTTTTATTTCTAACATCTATCTGAACCAGTATATTTCCCCACACTCTAGTACCTCTTGTGGAATAATCCCCCCTATCTTTTCCTGTAATGGCTCTGTCATGACCAGTATTTTACAGACATGGGAGGGGACTATGTCTGACCCAGAGAGCTCCTAATTTTAAAGACAAAAGAGGGAGAAGTATAAGACTAGATTTGGCAAACAGGAAAGCAGAACAAAGAGACCAAGGGTGGATTTTTTAACTCTGAGAAATTAATTTCTCAGCTTGAAATCTGATCTGCAGCGAGGTGGGCGAGGGACAAGTGGTGTTTATAACACAGCCAAGGACGCTGTTCCCGCAGTTCAGCCCCTCAGTGCACTCAACACTCCTAAGCTGTGTCTGCTCTATAAAGGCCCAAGAAAATTTGAACAGCCTTAAAGAAAAAAAAAAAAAAAGACTCTGCAATGGCACGTCTCCTTAACCATCATCATGGAAAAGTCACGCTGCTCTGCATATAGCCTTCAGGATTGTGTCTGTAACACTTGAAATCCTGCCCAAGTCTGGCTTCGCTCGCACTAACAGGTACTCTGTGTGCTTCTGCATCTTTTCCTACAAGCAAATGTTGCAACTTTCCTATTGCGACAGCTGTAATAGGCATTCACTTTACTCTGTTTTTCCTTAACACTCCCGATTCCTTTTATATCTAGTTGGGAATGCGCTCAAGCGCTAATGGCACTTGTTCAGCCGTCCCGAGAAGGCGCAGTGTCGCCTTTCGAGCTATTTGTATTGCTTCATTTTGGAAATCTGAACTTTGCCAAGATCCAAATGCCTGATATTTAACTTAGCTTCATCCCTCTTAAGGTCAGAAGGCACCATTAAAATTGTCTGGCAACACGAGAACGGCATCCACTTGGAGAAAGAAGGTTTTAAATCAGTCATTCCAGCTTCTTACTTCTGCTTGGGCAGTAAGAGGATTCCAAGTGCCAGATAATTAAGTCACCACTGACAGATGAGACAGGTGATAGACCTGCATCCATATGCTATCACTTCTAGTTTGGTAACATCAAGGGATGAGCCTCATGCTGCACGATACTGATCTGTAGTTGTTGGTGTTTGCTAATTGGTCAGTAAAGGCTCCTTCTGCTACTGCCTGGTGGAAAAGTCCTAAGAGGCTAAGCAGAAATGCAGCTTTTAAGCTTCCAGATACAGCATTTCATGGAAAAGGACCTGCCCTGGGATTTCAGACCATAGGCATTTTCTACTGTTGAGAAAGTATTTCAAGGCATGGGAAGCAGCATCAGAGCAGTCTTGAACAGCAGGAAGTAGTCTGAACTGTCTTGTAAGCCACTTCCAAACTTCTGAATCTACATAGAAACATGGCTTGACTGGTATAGAAAGAAATGGGACTAATAAACCCTGTGAAATCCATTGGTAAGACAAAGCAAGGAGAGCTGCAAGGGAATTAAGGGAGTGTGGTGACAGCCAAAAAATTTAGAAACTCCTTCAGCAAACAGGCAGAGAGAGACAAACCACCACCCAGGCAGGTCTGACATAAGGGTTTTGAACAGGAGCCTCCAAAGTTTTATTACTAGGCTCCTTTTTGCAAGGCAGGGCACAGCAAATACTCCATTTGAGGCTCCTGTGGAGTAGAACCAGAAATATCCAGCCTTGCAAATATCCTCCCCAGCCAAGCGAGGAGCCGAGACATGCAAAATGAGCGCCCGTCAGCTTGGTGCCAGCACAACAGAAGGCAGAAGTGCTTCAAGGAACTTGTGACAGGTTCTCTGGATGCACCAATTCGAGACGGGCCAATCCCTGCTCAAAATGTGCAAACTCTCACACTCCTTGGCATGACCGCGCAGCCAAAATGCACATTTTTTAAAGGATTCAGAGAAAACACGACCAAAGGGACAGGAACGCAGAAGAATTTGGCAATGAGAAGCAGATGCTTCCCGGGGAGGAGACAGGACTTAGTTCGGAAAAGGTTTGAAGGAAAACTTTATATATAGCAATGAAGTTTCTGAAGTCTATTTTATTGAAGAATATCTAACTTATGGGGAGGACTGGACTCTAAACAGTCACACCTAGGAAAGCAACTCCATGGAGGTGCACTCCAGGGAGTGAGGCAACTGAAGTGGTATAAGTATCAGTGCTCTGGTTTACCTATGGCAGCCACGCATCACAACCTACCCCAGGTTACCCAGCTTTTGTCATTCTCTGCTTTCTAAGAACCCCTCTGAAACCTTGAAGATGATATAGAGAGGTGCCTGCAGTGGGAAGGTGAGCTGGTGTGCTGAGCTGGAGTGGGAAAGAGAGGGAATCAAAATGCATACAAAGCACAAAACAAAGTACAGATATGCAAGGTGAACTCCAAAGTTGCTGGCGAGGAAGAGTACACAACCATCAATTTCAAGGGGTGGAGGTGTACAGTCCAGGCTTGCTCCTGCCTAGTTGGATACAGGGCTTTTTGTTGAACTCTGATAACTGTACTGGTGCCAAGCACTCACACAAAAAGAAAACGAAGGACAGGTTGACTTGTGAAGGATGGAGAGAAAGAAATGGTAGGTTTGAGTGGAAAAAACCCAGAAGAGGGTAGGAAGTCCTATATGAGAAGGAAGAGAAAGAATATCCCTGTTTCTGCTTTATCGCACTAAAAATGGGCTTGTTTCCACCCAAAGGGGTCTTTTGTAACTTTCTTCTCACAGGCAAGTATGAAATACATTATTCTAAAGGACCTCAGTTACACCCTGAGCTGAGCCTTTGCATCCTTCAGTTAAGAGAAAGAAAAGACACTTATGGTTCTCTGGGCCTCAGTCCTTTTCATACTGGTGTTAATTTTATTTTTCAGGCTGAACAAGCTCACTCCTCATTCACATCTTAGGGCCTCCTCGTAAAATTAGCCTGGGAAAGTGAGACAACAGGGCAGAATTTTTTTGGACTGCTTTGGAACACTCCTAAACCTCTCATGTTTTTTTGGAAATACTCTGCCTCTGACCAAACCTGCTGTATTTCCACTGAGTGTCACAAGATCATACCTCCCTCCAGTGGGACCGGAGAGTTTCCTTCCTATAAAGCTGGGTTTAAAGGCCAGCTGCACTCCCAAGGCTTCAGCAACAGCCTGCAGTCTCCAGCACACCACATGCCAGAAACCAGCATCTATATGGGCTCACAAAGGCTGTAAAACATCTTGTGCAGAGTGGGAAAAGAAAAGAAAAGAAATGCCAAGGAGCTTTGCCAAAAGCTTTCTGCTTATTTGCACCTACACCAAATGCTTTGCAATCTTTCACAGGGGCACCAGAAAGTTCCCCCATGACAGCCCCAGGCGGGGACATCCCTTCTTCCAGCACCTTTGGAGAAGGGCTGGGGCAGACCTTGTGTTCCCAAAGACTGCAGCAGTTTTGTGATGTCTGCATGGAGATTAGGCTGTCTGATGTCCCTAGGGACAAAACTTCAATCTGAGGCACAATTTAATTCCAATTCTGCCACAGAATTAATTTGTAACCCTGCTGATGTGACTCATGACTCAGTTTCCCTATCTGGAAAAAATATTTAAATATTAATATGCCCTTTACACAGCTGTCTTGGCTACTGAAGGGACATCTCCTTCTCAGTCCCATATTTTAGAAAGTAAGAAGCAGAAAACCAGGGAAATACAGGACATGAGCTATCTTCTTTGTAAAGAGAACTTCTGCAATGATTTGGCATTGCTGCCCACACTGCCCTATAGGGATCTACAAGACAAACTCTCCTTCACGCCAAGCAAGAGTCTTTGGCTTCGGGAGAAGTAGCTTTTCCCAATGGGGGATGCAAAGAGAAGGTCTCAAAGGTGAGAAACCCCTTCTTGTCCAGAAGGAAAAAAGCTTGGAGAAGAAGTGGACCAAGGCAAATGATGACTTAGACTGTGCCCTTAGCTTCTCTGAAAGGATGTGAACAAAGCTGCACTTGTCTATTGCAGGGAGAGAAGAGACAACATTAAGTGCAGCAGTTTTTAAGTGGGAGAGAGAAAACAGCGTCCTGGCTGGGGCAGGTGATGGAAAACATCCTACACTGCACATGGAGAAGAGAAAACATGGCACCAGCCAAGCACTGATCAGAAGAAGAGCAGTGAAGGAATAGACTTTACCCCAACTAGCTTTCCTTATTGTGTTTCCTTCACCAGTGGTCATTCCTGACAAGCTGTGGTGGCTTTGACAGCCTGAGATGAAGTGTCAGGTGCTTTTGCCTCAGCACCCTTTCTCCTGGCAGCAGAATAGCCCCATAGCTGCTGGAAGCTGTGATGAAGTCTTTTGTTATGAAAGAGTATTTTCTTCTATTGGGGAAGCATTCAAAAGCCAAAAGGGGCTACAGAGGCATCTGAGAAGTGATGTCTATTGAAGGAGGTTACAACACAGGGAGGCAACAACATCACAAGAGAAACGATGGGAGAAGGCTCAGACAGATGGATACAGGATGCTCTAGGGTCCAGGCATCCAACCATTTATTCCTTCTCTCAGTGTGGTTTTATTATCTCTCAGTATGACCACTGGCTTAACCTGTCTCGAGTCTTCAACTCTCAGCTCTCCTTCCAACATAGCAGAAATACTCAGTCTGGAAAGGGAAACACAAAGCCCATAGATATCTGCACATGTCTGACCAAACTTAGTCTCCCTCAGAAAGCAGAGGAAAAGGCAGGTCCCAAACCACTGCCCTTGCAGCACAGCCTAAAACTGTCTTTTGTAAAGGACAACTGATTTTTAACTTCAACATAGCTGTGCCTTATCCTCGGTTCCTCCAGGCTGGCATCCACACACTGAGGTGAGGGTCCCTGTTAACAGCTGCCAGGGGAGGATGTGATCCTCCACATCCACAGGTGTTTCAGGGACACACAAACACCCTAATGGCACAGGACGAATGCTCCAGGTTACCCTGCAATTGAAGAGAGATTCATCCCCAGGCACTTGCCCCCATCCCTCACATCACCTCCCTCTTGCTGTGCCGGCACCAGCACAGAATCTGCCCCGATAATGAGATCCGGGACTGTCACATCTGACTTTTGTCAAAACCTATCATTAGGACTCTGTTTCCCTACTGTTTTGAACCTTCTTACGTACAACATTGAAGCCGCAGATTTGTCAAAACATGCAAAGGTGCTGCCAGAGGCTGAGCAACTCATTTTTTAGTCCCTTTACAAAACCATTTTAAGGAAAGAAACAACATGTCAGGGCGATGCCAACAACTGACTGTACCAACAAGGAGAGATTTGACGTACTTTTCTCTGCTGCAGTGACTGTTATAATAAAAGACAGCAGTGCATTAGTGAAAGATTTATGCTAGAATTTCAACAATGGAAAACATGAGCTTTGCTGTATTCTCATTCACACTGAGATAGGCAGCGAGGGCATGTCATGTAGTACTATTTCCAGGAATGATGTTACAATTGCAGAAATGCTGATTTGCTGGTACAGGAAGACAATTCCTGGAAGCAGGAGTGACCCCTTGTATTATTATCATTGCAGAAGTAGAATTTGCCTGTGGAGCCTCTTATCCCAAGTTGTTTAGGAGGGATGGCTCTCCTGCTTCCAAAGGGAAGAAAAGGTGAGCCAGAAAGCCTGGGAGAGCTGCTGCTCCACCACGGCCCCCTCGACGTGGCAGCAGCCTCCCTGGCACAGTTGTCAGAGCCCTCCATGCCAGCAAGCACAAGTGCCAGCTAATTGAATTTGCTAATGATACAGTCTCTTGAAAGCCTTTGCGCTGCACCCACCATTTTGCACTTGCAATTAAATTACGGGGTGGGGGNCTTCAATTTTTTACCTTACAGAATTATTAATATTGATTCTAACCTGAAGACTAAAGTAACAAAAAAATTCAAAGCAAAAAGGAAAAACTTTCAAATGCCAAACCCTTGACAGTTTTCATAATTTGAAAAAGTTTTTTTTTTTTCCCACCCAAAATTGTTTCAGATTGAAGAGATTCAGCCCAGCAGGCCTCATCCTGCAAAAAACTTCAGCAGTGGTAAATATGAGGCTTTTCTAATGAGATTAGAGGTTTGCACCCAGATTCCTGTGAGCCCAATGAAGAACACTTGCCTTGGGGTTAACGAGATGGGAAGAGGAATTCAGAGCTGGGGTTGGCTGTGTAAAGTCCTGCGTGTCAGCACACTCACCCTCACAGTCTCCATCAGCAGCTGCTTGTGGTCCAGGAGTGCAAAGCTAGAAACAGCTTCTAGTTTGAGAAAGGGAGAAGAAAGTAGGGGGAAGGAAAAGAAAAAAAAAAAAAAAAGAATTACAGTTAGAAATTACAAGTGAGGGTTTGGGTCACCCACTGCAGACAGTCCCAGATCCACCCACACAGTGCTTGGCTGCTGCATGGGTGTGAAGGCACAAATTCCTGTATGAGAAAAAATACTAATAATACAAACAATACAAATTACAATCTCTCCCTCCCTCAAGCTCACCTAAGCACTGTCTATAGGAAACAATGTACATCAGGGAGGTCCTTGCCTGTCTCCATCCTTGCCTGCAGTCTCCCACAGATCCCAGGCACTACCAGTACCTCAGGTACCCCGCAGACCCATGCTGGGCAGACAGTGGGCACTAGGGCTTGTGTGTGTGTTTTAATGGAATGGACGAGGTATGTACATGGAGCTAAAAAATAAAGCTCTGGGGCTTTTTTTCTTCTCTTAGATGCAGGTGGGGCTATAAAACCCTGTTAGCATGAGTCAGAGAACCAGACTTGGCAAAACTTGGCTTACCACTTTAAAAACAGAGCACTAATTAAATCAAGTAACAACAAGGGGGAAAAAATATCTCTTTTTTTCCAATAACTAATCCAGCCTGAAATGAATTAAAAATATTTTACCTGGACTCTATTCACGTACATAATAAAGCAAAAAAACATGTCTTAAAGAGAAAAAAAAAATCTGCTTGGCAGAAACCTAATGCAAATTGCTCTAGCATGAAAGTGCAGACTCTTTTTAAAGCAGTTTAGATAGATTTAATCAAGAAGCTGAAAGCCTCCTTCTTTTCTGAGGAGAGGCCAAGTGAATACCTTCACTTGGGTGTTCTTTGTAGGGAAGAGAATGGGACCATCATAGTCATTCTGAATATCCCATTACAAGCTACTAAAAGGCAAAAGTGTAACCTTTTCCTTTCAGTGCATATTTTACATCCTATTGCGAGTGTAAGAGGCTGGGAGAGGGTTCATTAAGGGGTTGTATAAGTTTAGGGTTTGGGCTGTCTTGCATCCCTGTGCAGCAATTTGCCATCTCTCATGAGCCCTCACTGGGTGATGCTGCTTTCTGCCCCAGAAGTGCCCCTGACTTGGAAATGCTAAGCTGGTTCTTGCAGCACATCTTACAATCACAAAGCACCTGAAAGGTTTTCATAGCCCTTACAGTGATTCCTTTCCCCCACTTCCCTGTTTCGTGCAAACGGTTTAGGAAGACGAGATCCATTTTGAACTTGTATTAATGCAGAAAAATATTCATTCTTCCAGTACTCCACAGTTCCCTGGCACTATCTTCATGGATTTTCTTCCAGGGTTTGGGGTGTTTTGTTTGTTTTTTTTTGGTTGGTTGGTTGGTTGATTCGGGTTTTTGTGTTTGGTTGTTGCTTTGTTGATTTTTTGGGTTTTGTTTTTAATTTTTGTTTGTTTTGGTTTGGGTTTTTTTGTTTTGTTTTAATCGTATGTTGTTCGTGGGAAAAAAAAAAAAAAAACAACCAACCTTCAGAAATGTTAGTGTCGGTGAGACACAGCAAATTAGCGCGAAAAACACTCAGGGAAAATACTGGGATGTGATGGGAAGTAATCTATTTTTAAAAGCAGCTTAATTCCTCCCGTGCACGGCGCGCCTGCAGAATTAGCGACAGTCGGGCTTCGCGCAGGAGTCACAGGACAGTTACACAGCTTGTGGTGTGCAGGACAGCCGATCAGCTCCTCGCAAGATTCACTTGCCTACAAAATTACTCGGGGCAAAGCAATGTGCAAACCCAGCTCATTGTAGTTGACAGCCGTGCCATTAACTCCAATAGAAACCTGCTCGTCTGAATCAAACGGAAAAGACTTGCTGGGGAATTTCGAGCAGCGCAGTGAGCAGTAATAGAGACAGAGCATACAGCCTGCAGTTACTCATTCTGGAGATTGATTTGGATTGGGAGCTATTTACGGAAGGATCTGCAGCTGCACATTTGCGGATGCTCAGGCCAGCCTGGACCGCAGAGCATCGCCCCAGGCGTGCTGCTGAGCGCAGCAGAGGCGCTCTGGATCCTCTGGCTGTCCTTATCTGCTGCAGCCGCTGTCCTGCACGCTGGGTGCAGGCTTATACCTGCACCCAAATCTGCCGTTACATTTGGCTGCCAAATTACAGCGGTGTCTGGTCAGCTGGGTGGGTGGAGTACGCAGCGTGTGTCAGGGAAGGCTCTGCGTTACCCTTGAAGCCTACACATAAATCCCATTAACGGTCATTAAAATTCCCGGCTGGCGTCGAAAGGAAAAGAGACGTTGATTGGTATGCAGGGGAGTTCAGGGGGAGGGAGGAGGCACCAGAGAACTGTGCAGCTCCTGCTTAGGCTCCCGATCCCCTGGGGAGGTGTTTCTGTGAGTCTAACCTGGTTTGGGGGCAACTCAGTGAAACACAGGACCCCCAAACACCGCAGCTGCAGAGAGCATGGTGCTAAACCCCGTCACAACTTCTCCTCACACTGTCCCAAGCGCCCCACGTGAATGTGGCACTGCAACATTTCTGCAAGGAGCAGAAAACTCAAGTTCTGTGCCTGAAACTCCTTGGAAAAAACAGTGTTGCCTGAAACTTTCCAAGTTCCACCCCTTGCATCTTTTCACTGAAGGCATCTTTGGTTTTCTTCAGTGCTCATTTAAATTACATTTAATAAGATAGGCATGTCAGATTTTGTTTACAGAAGTTTACTGTTCAACCCAGTAGGGAAAATAAAAATCTATCGACTGTGGCTTTTAAACAATAAGAACACCGTTTTGGGGTTTTTTTTTATTAGCACTTTATTTCAGTGCAGACAGAAACATCACTGACTATCACTGTTGTTTACTGTTAAAGGCACAGCTCCTAACGCCTTTCCACACGTAGAATATTCCCATGGCAATCAATGGAAGTTTAACATAAAGAGCAGAATATACTCCATCATGTTGTCTCTCTATACATAGTAAATGCTAATTTCTTGCCAACTGTAAACTTGAAAATTTCTTGCAGTACACTGCAACCCAAACCTATTCTCAGTGTGTAATTTAGGTTTTCAAGATGTGTACGTTCCCAGCGGAGAGTCATTTGTGTGTGTGTGTGAGTAAATGTATAGAAGAAATGAAACATTAATGACTTCACCATCTATGTTTCTCTGCTTTTCCTACTAGTTTTCTTCTGCCTTTCAGAGTGCTAATTGTGCCTGTAAAAATCCAGGAAATTTGTGTCATAAATAGTTTCTGCCTATTACAGCCAATGAAACACCTATTAAGACAAATATATGGGACTGAATCAGAAGTTATTTCACTGGAGTCAGTGAGGTTAACTCTGCATTTTGATTTGGCAAAGCATGTGCTCTAAAGCTGGGCTGGGAGATGGGAATAAGATTAAGCACATGCATTCATGTGCTTGTCTGGGGCTTTTTTAAGATCCATTTCATACAGAAACGGAATATAGCCAAATACATTAAATACAGTTTCCTTCTGATTTTCAGCACTATAGATAATAGCTTGTATTAGGAACAGTGTACCAAAAACATCACACATATGCCAGAGGGTGGGTAAATAGGAAATACTGATCACAGAATCACAAAAATATCCAGGTTGGAAAAGACCCNCTGGACTTAAATCAGGAGTAGAACTGATTCTGATAGCCAGGTTATTGCCATCTGGCCACTAATTTTCCTGGTGCATTGGAAAATACTGTACTGTGTTAACTGATTCATTTGGCATTCAGGAACAGAAAACAGTCCTTTGGATGCTCAATTGATTATAAATACTTCCATTTCTTTGCATCTTCCCAAGTATTTTTGGGTGTGTCTACCCTCTTCTGTGAGTATATTCAACCCTTAAAACCAAGCTGCTCCTTTTTGTCTCATGTGCTACAGAATTGTGTGCATGGGTGTTTTAAAAAAAGGGCACCTACATTAAAAAAAAAAAAAAAAAAGAAAGAAAAAAAAAGCCTATCCTCATTAGATCCATTTTCTCAATTAAATTCAAGTTTCTCTGTCCAAAAGGTATAAATCTGGATATCGATTTGGTCATAAAATAATGAAACTCCCAGCAGTCTTCTAAACCCATTTTACTTGGATGAGCATATAAGCTTTTAAAATATCAAGTTATTCCAGTATTTAATACACATAACTGCTTCCAGAGGTCTGCAGGCAATAAGGCATATCTTCCCCACTCCATTTGAAGTGCTGCAGCCAGAGCTAGCCAGTCCCTCACTGCTGGCTGTAAGGCTTTTGACAATTTTATTCAGTGTGAGTTTGATACTTTCTCAACAGGGGCTGTATTCCCTGAAGCCAAAATCAATAACCTATCAAATCAAAGCTCTATAAAACACCAATGGGCTCTTGGTGTTTTGCTCACATAAATACAATTCACCTTAACTTTAAGCTTCCAGAACAGGCTGCCTCTGTATTTACTGGCCTGTTCCACCGACTTAACTGCGTTGTCAATATGTACCTCCGAAAAAAAACCTCTTCTTAGGCAACAAAAAACGATCTGCCCCTTGTAAAGTAAAGAATCAAACCCAGTTCCACTTACATCAATCCAGGGGACCATCTGAACCTTCTTTCTTCCAAACAGGATGGTATTTTCCTGTGCCAGTGCATCCTTTACCTCCTTCAAAGGACATGCTCATTTGAGCAAATATAAACTCAGCAGGAGTCTGGGTAATGCATTTGAGTTTCTTGTGGTCCTATTTTAGATTAAACTGGATTTCACAGTGCATAGATCCATGTTAGTAAACAAGTTTTAAGGGTCGTTGGCCTCTTACTCATCCCTATCTCTGCTCAGGGCAGTTTGAAAATACAGAAAGAATAGCAAATTGGAGCAAATTTTTTAAATGCCGGTGTGCTTTATCTGAATCTTTTTCACTCCTCACACATTTGCTGAAGTTGCTGCTTGATAAAACAAAATCTCACAGAGATGAGTTCTACTGCAAAGTGTAACAGTGCAAGAAGGAACTTACCTTGCTAAATCAAAACAAATTCAGGACAGTGTTTTTCCCAGCTAGCAGGATTTAGCAAACAAACCTGCCCTATATAATATAACAAACATTTCTCTGATAACTAGGAGCAACGTTTCAAACTCAGTGAGTTTGCAAGGTGTTTGATCTGCTGCTGCAAGCTGTGGTTCTTTTCCTTTCCCTGCTTGCCTTAGAACTCTCAGTTCCCTGCCCTGTTACTCCAGGATTTACACTGCTACACAACTGGAGCAAAGAATCCTCATGGCTGTCTGTTTGGAAAGGGTTTTAAAAGAATTAACTGTCAGGTTCCACTGGAATTGCACACACAGGAAGCAGAAGCAACAGGGTGATGAATTATCCTGCAAGTACAAGTGTTTTGATTATTAATGAATATGAAATACAATTACTCTTAGCAGCTTCAGATATACACCCTTGGCTCCTGTTCAGCAGCAGGACTAGTTTCTAAATATAGTCTTGAGGTCAGCATGCAAAAAATGTAAAGTGTGGCCACATTTCCAATGTGGCTGTGTATCATAAATCAAAATTAATGCCAAAAACTCAAATTAGTGTCTTTTGATTCTACCACTCTTCTGTCTGATTAATTCTTCTCCGATAAATATAGTGAGGTAGTTGCTATTTTTTTTTTTTTTCTCTAGGAGGCATTTACGTAGTTCTTCTGCAGGAAGCATCACAGGAGTTTATTTATGTATTGATCTCTCTCATCTCCTCCAAAAAAAAATCCAGTTCTTTAATACTACATTATTCCAGATGGGTCCTTATATTCTGGACTCTGCTCTACAAAATTAGTAAGCACATTTCTCTTTTGTGTTAATTAAAGAAACTGTCTAGAGCGACTGTTCAGACCCAGTAACATCATCTGGAATAATCCTTTTCCACTATTCCACTATTCCACTATTAATTCCATCTCTGCAGCTAGCAAGGACTATGTCTAGATTTGGAGGGCTGAACAGCTGCTGAGCAGGACCACAACCTTTGTCTCATGACATCTCTTGTTGTGACCCCTGCTTTCTGGTCACCAGAGAGATGATTGACTAAGTGTGCAGGGAAGTCCATTTTTAGTACAGTGGACTGGAGCACGGCATGACAAACTGTGATGTCTGAGTTTTGCGTTACACCATCTGGCCTGCCATTTCCAGAGCCTCACATCAGAGGCCTGATGATGTATGCTTAAGCTTGGCACTATCATTTATCTCCTATCCTGTGTTTAAACAGATGCAAGCTGAATGTAACACAAAAAGGAGACCTTGATGCAGGAGTCGCTGCAGCAAGCGATGCTCTTGAGCTGTCTACAGACTCCAAGATTAAGTGTAAAATCTGACAGGGAGGATATGTATTAAAAAATATGTGTTGACAGAATGATTTAACTAATATTTTAAAGGCAAAACATCAACTGAATTTCCATATCGTTTATAACGTTAGCGAATAAGGTACTACAAAGCAGGTTATCCCTTTCTGTCACCATCATCTTATTCACAACTTTATTTCACAGATCAAGAATGTTTTAATAAAAGGAAGCTCTGAGACCTGATTTTTCCAGCTGCTGTAAATCAACCCAGCTACACTGCAAGTACCTGGGTAGCTACATTACTGAAGTGATGGCAGTTTGCATCAGCTGAGGATGTGGTTCCTAATTCTGATACAAGATTTTGTAAATGAGATAACTTGCTTCATCATCAGGAGCACAAGACCTAGATGATTAAAATGAGCCCTTGAAATGGCATAGGTGGGAATGCATGACTGCACAGTCTGAAACAGAAGTGTTCACAGAGTCATTTTGGTTGGAAGGGACCTCTAGATCACCAAGTTCAACCCCATTAACTCAGCACTGCTAGGTCACCACTAAACCATATCCCTCAGCACCACATCTACATGGCTTTTAAATCATGGTGACTCCACCACTGTTCTGGGCAGCCTGTTCCTGGGCTTGGTGACTCTAAGAAATTTTCCTTAAGTCAACCCAAACTTCTCCTGGTGCAAGTTGAGGTCATTTCCTCTTATTCTATTGCTTGTTACTTGGAAGAAATTGACCTTAACCTTGCTCCAAACTCCTTTCAGGTAGCTGTAAGAGTAAGAAGATCTTCCCTCAGCCTCCTATTCTCCAGATTAAATAGTCCTAGTTCTCTCAGCCACTCCTTAAAAGACATGCTCTAGATGTTACACCAGATTTGTTGCTCTCCTTTGGACACAGTCCAGCACCTCAATGTCCTTCTTGGAGTGAGGGTCTCAAAATTGGACACAATATTCTCCGGTACGAAGCACAGGGGGATGATCACTGCCCTCAGTCCTGCTGACCACACTATTTCTAATACAAGCTGTTGACTTGTTGGTCACCCAAACAAATCAGGCCCATAGGAGCAAAGCGAAGAGGGGTCTGCCATCTGAACCATAATGCGTTGCCTTATCTGCTGTCCCCGCTGTCCCCACTGTCCCAAGTGTGCTCAGCTCCTTTTTTTCTTCATCACACATTAAAATCTAGCTCACAGAAACCATCAGATCCAATGGAGGAATGACATTTCACACCAGCTTTGGATTCAGGCTCTGAAGCACAGAGTAAGCCCACAAACTGTAGAAATTCAGCTAACTGCAAAACTTGAACTAGCAGTGCAGGACTGCATTCCTAATCCACAGAAAGAGACAGGCACAACCAGAAGGGGATGTGGCCTTATTAAGATATGAAATATATCTTAAGTGAAGAGTGAAAAATCTCACATCACTGGCAGCAAAGGCAGTTTTGAGCATCTGTATTGTATGTTGGACACTTGGGACCTGACATCCAAAACAGAAGATACCCCAGGGAAAACAAGCTAATTGATGGAGAAATGGGATAAGCTGAAGGTTGAAAGGGGAAAAACCCATAACAAACTGCATAACAGTAGTAAGTAATTGAGATGTGAACAGTTTGGAAAGACTGAACTGTACAAAACCTAGAAATGTCACTTTCTTGTTTTCTTTCTCATTGGTGTGACAACCACACTTCCATGATATCCATGGGATGTCCTGGTGCTGAAAATGGACTAAGTGCAGCTGGCATCAGGAGGAGAAGTCAGAAGCCCCAGAGTGACATACACCCCACAGCAGAAAATTTGCAGCCCTTATTAAAATGTTAGCACTTTATTTTGTGAATGGAGCAATACTTTTATGGCATGCACAATTAGCCTTCCCTATTAGCAACTTCCTAGCAACTCTGTTTCTTAAAATAGGGACTTGCAGTGCAGGCTTTTATCTTATATAATCCCTCAGAAAAAGATAGCTCAGACACCTTTTGGGGGTTTTAAACATCAAACCTTCAGCTTGAGACCTGTCTTTATCAAAGGAACTAGCAGCTCTATCTAGGGTTTATGTTCTTTAGAGGAATTCCAAATTGCCTGTTTTTTATAGACTACCTACATAACAACCTCCTACAGTATTTAAATTTTTGTAATTTTCTACTCCTAATGTGATCTTCACATTTAAATGCACACAGAGTATTTTACATTTATCTATTTAATATCATAGTTATGTCTTTCTTTAAATGTCTGTTATTCAACAACTTATTAATAGTGAGCTGATTTCCCCCCACACACACACACACACTGAACAGAATCCATTTAAATTTAGTTAGTTTATGGTGGTTTCTTGCCTCTTTTCAGCCAGAAGAAAAGCCTTAATAGCCCAGAAGACTATATTTATAAAACATGTTTGTCTATTTAACCCCAGATGTATCATCATTATGAGAAGACTAAAGCATTTCTCCTGATTTTCCACAGACATTCCATTAAATAAGATGTGACTTCTCTAAAACAAACCTGGTGTTTATCAGCAATCCTTAAAACTTACTTTGGTATTAAAACCAAGTAAATTCTCCCCTATAGAGTGTTTGAAGTCTTCTCAGGAAGCTGCCCCAGAGACAAAAGTCATGGCAGAGCTCTGCTTACCTTGGCTGTCACACTACTATGGGGTCCTAATGCAATGGCCATCAGCTGCTATGCATGACTCCATCCAGGCCAGTAGGGAGGACCTTGATGCTTGGGCTACGTATATGGGTTGAGTGGGCTGAATCTGGCTCAAAGACACATCATCTTCCTGGTGAAGAGTATCTATCACCCCCTGGGTAAGAAAAGATAAGCAAGAGAAACCAAACGTAGGTTTTTTTAGCATCACACTCACCCCTGCAACCTTTTTATTCCTGCGTACTTGAGGTTTGGTGCATGAGTGGGATGTATTCCAGAGCAAAGTCTCTGCACATGCTGCTTGAAGAGCAGAAATACTCACAGGGTTTCAAGGATGTCCTTGGCCACTGCTCTGCATGGGGCCTCCAGAGGCACACAGCAGTGAAATGTGTCTTTTTCTGACAGGCTCTGGCATGCACTGAGGAGTTGAGAGCTGAGAGCTGAAGTGTTGTTTGAAATGACCTGAAAAGGATCAACACTAGCTTCAGTCAACAGTGCCACTGACTTCACCACATCGCAGACTTCAGAGCATCTCCCAGGCAAAAGAAAGGTAACCCTCTCACGTGTGAAGAGTGCCTGGAGATTATTACTCTGAAACAGATTTAACAGGAGGAAATTGAATGTTCCCTGAGGATGGGAACAACCTATCTTCCTGCATCCAAGTGATATCGTAGAAAGGTTTGACTGTAGAAGTAGCCAAAAGTGCAGAGAGGGCATTAAAACTGGAGCATCTTGCCCACCTCTTTGGGCTGTCCTCCTCCCTGTAGGACAGTGGGGATGGTGGTGTTGGCTTGACAGTTGGACTTGATGATCTTAGACATCTTTTCCAGCCTTAATGCTTCTACAATTCTGTCACCTGAGCTGTTGTCAGTTGTGCAGCTCCTGGCCTTCTCCTTTGCCATAGATACTTAACGGTGAAACTTCAAGGAATCTTTTTCCTCCTTTTTCTTTCTCCACTGAGCATGCTTTGCAAGGGCTAATTTCTATTTGAGCTGCAGTGTGTATGAAGGTCTATGCAAGGCAGCTCAGCTACCAGGAAAGTTAATATGTGCTTTGCATTTGCTGTCCCTAATTACAGGAGGGAAGAAGTGGAGGAGCAGCTCTGCCTGCCTCTGCATGAGCCACTTTGACTATTCCAAAGCTAATTAAATATGTCTCCTGTATATAAAATATATCATCTCCAGATAACAGCATACTGTTAAATTCTTCATCTTATTAAAAGCTTGCATTAATGCTTTTCCAACATAAATTTTAACTGCGGACAGGTACTATTTGAGGAGCCTGACAATAGGACTGACCTAGATTAGGCTGACAGTGCCAAAAGATATATCACCTCTAGCTGTCTGGGGGAGAAGAAGGATGAGGAATACATTCTCCATTATTGCTTAATGCTGATGTGCTGGCATTATCTCCAGAAACCCTGTGCTGCTTTGCCTTCTGCTCTCTTGGTACAGCAGGTGGCTATACCATACCAAGGAATGATATGAGATGGCAAGCAAAGGATATTTCCCCTCTCACAACTTAGCTGCAGGGAGATTTAATGGGGCATTGGGTGATTATTTTAATGTCATTGATAAGTTCCCCCCCATAGTCTACAAAGTTATGGGAGAAGTCAGGTAAGTTTCAGGTGGCTTGGTTTGTGCAGTAAGTACTCAGGCGCATTTAGGTCAGGAGCAGAAAGGAGCCTTCCAGTATCTGAAGGGGGCCTACAGGAGGGCTGAGGAGGGAGTAATTACAAGGTCTTGCAATGACAGGACAAGGGGCAATGGGTTTAAAGTGGAAGAGGGGAGATTTAAACTAGATGCTAGGAAGTTCTTTCCAGTGAGGGTGGTGAGACGCTGGCACAGGTTGCCCAGGGAGGTTGTGGCTGCTCCCTCCCGGGAGGTATTCAAGGCCAAGTTGGATGAGGCCTTGAGTGACTTGTTCTAGTGGGAGGTGTCCCTGCCTATGGCAGGGGATTGGAACTAGATGATCTTTGAGGTCCCTTCCAACCTAATCCATTCTATGATTCTGAGTCTGCCTGTACCTGCTGTCAAACCTTAGCAAATGGAACCTTCTCTCAAGGTTGCTTGGACTCCTCTGATAGACCTGAGCATCAAGGGGTGGTGACAACAGGTTTAGAAAGCACAGGGAGTTTGAGTACATAAGGAACATTTTGTTCTTTCAGTGTATGTGCAGCAAGCTAATCAGAGATCTTTTCAAGGCATCCTTGCACAAAAAGGAGACAGCAAGTGGGTTCATAAAAAGCCCTTTGCTGTCACACAACTGCTAACGCAGAAAACAAGAAGAGCACCAAAGAGCAGCAATATTTCTCACATGCGTTACTGAATATTCAGAAGATATGAAAATAGCTTTGAGAGTCTAAGAAAATAGAAATTCCTAATATTAATAGGAACTCTGTCATTGATTTTAGCACAGAGCTTGCACTGATATTGTGAGATTGCTCAGTCTTAGACACTTGATTGACACAGTGATGGCTCATTCAAAGCGTATGCAAAGTCAGTGCAACTGTATTAGGCTTTTCTCTTGACTTCAAGATTTTTTAACTTTTCCCACTGACATCCCAAGGGCTGTTGTATTGACAGAATAATGCTTCTGTTGCAATGCTGGTGTATGAGAGACTTTTCATTTAGGGAAGGGGGAAGGGAGGAATCTTCTACTGTTGTCCTGGATGAACAGCTCAAGATACAGTAAATGAGGTGCAACCCCAGATTCTCCAGCCCATGGAATTCTCTTTGGGCTGCTACTGAGAAATTCAGTGAAAACCTGTTCGAGCTCCCTGTGGGAGACTTAAGATTTGGGAGACTTATGCTATTGGGATTATAAGGTAAAGGATTTTGTAACTCTACCTCTTAAAGAGTTCACTGTGGTGTTTCCCAAGCTGGCTCAAACCTTCTCAACAGGACAGAAGAAAACCATCATTGCCGTCTCCCAAAAGAGAACAACACTGCTTCCCAGGACAAGGGTGCCTTTTGGCATGTTCCCTCCCTGCATACCCAGTGGGTCATCTGCTGTATCACAGATGCTGCCCTTCTCCAGGAAAAGAATTCACCTGGCAGGGGCCCATTGACTAAGACACCAATGCAAGCAAAAGTGACCTATTCTAGAGAGGGCAAAGTGTCCCATTGCCACCTGCTTTTGCTGTAAAACTGGGTGAAAGATTAAAAAAAAAAAAAAAAAGAAAATTTAGTGGAGGAAAAGCCTCTCTGGGGAAAAATCACTCCTCGAGTGCTAGAACAATAAAGTAAAATTTAGTGTATCTAGGGATTGTGTTGGGTATAAGGGAAACTCAGTGCCCAAGCAAAACTGAGGATTGGAAACATAGTGAGCAATAACTGGAAGGGTGTCAGGATCATCTCCTTAGCAGGAGTAAACAGCTATAACTTCACTGGATTTAATACCAGATGAGAATATGTCAGAGATCTACCCAAAATGTCCTAGAGAAGCAGATGTTTTCACCTACTCAGAGATATGGACAAGAGTCTCAGTTACCCTAAATCCCTCTCGTGCTCTTCTAAATATAATCATCATGTGCCATTTAAAGTGTGGGAATGATGCACGACAGCCTTCACGTGTGTGAAAATCTTATCCCAGATTTTTACAGGGAAAAGCAAGATTTATCATTAAACTTTTTTTCCCAGCAGCTCAACTGGCTGTGGAAATTCACCTCCTCATTTTGGAAGGCAGGTACAGAAATCTGCCTAACCCAAAGAAGAAAGGTGAAAACTGACAATAAACCATCATAATCTGCTTGATCGGCTAGAGCACAGAAATAAAAACCACTCCTCTCAAAAGAGCAGCCTGGATTATGTTGATTTGTACATAGAAACAAGTGACAGCAACCTCTAGGTAGCACCACTTCCTATCACAGGCTTACAGGATGTCA